>CAJVPY010005905.1:0-11007 GCA_910591965.1 Dentiscutata erythropus | reverse complement strand
AATTACTTCTTCAAAGCCATCCACCGGTCTTTTCAACTAGGATATTATCCCAGTAACTGACTTTTAGATCTTTCTTTGGAAATTACTAATCACTCGTATAGTTCGCGGCCAAACCCACAGTCACGCTAGACAAGTGCAGATCCTCATTCCGTATTTTTTAGGCTGCCGAGCAGAAATCATTTTTGTATGGCTACCCGAAATATATTAATTTACCGATTACCTGGATATATGGTTAATAATTACCTGAGTGAAGATCTACAAGTTATCGCTATTAACTTATTTATCATTTATCGTGTAAGGGCTACAAGGGCAGGCCCAATTTATACGAAGAGAATTAGCATTATTTATACAGAAAAACAAGTCTTATTATATAGAATAAAGTGATAATGGTATATAGATACTCAATTAGAGCACTTGATAGAACTTTAAATTTAAAAAATCATAATTTGGTAAACTTTATTCAGAATTATAAGAAAATTATGATAAATAAGGTATACTCGTAGAGTTTACTTATTATACAAAATTTACTGTATATTTGTAGTTGTAAAAGAAGAGAATATATTAAGCTTACATGTGTTGTCAAACTTTGGATTGGTTAGCATAACACTAACATTAAATTTTAATTTAAAGCTTTTAAGAGGAACTGCTATTCTTGCTAATATATCCAATTATTATCGCAATCTATCATTGATTATAGAATTTAATTATCACGCCAACAACTTCTTTGATTTTAAGAATTTTTTTAATATGAATAAATAATGATACTTTATATAATCAAATACTTTGACTCGATTTGGGAAAATCAAGTATTAAAAAAACTATCAGTCGCTTCATATGCACTATGATGTTAGTACAAAAAAAATATGCTAAAGAATTTGTGTTACTATGCCAATCAAAATAAATTTAACTATTTCCTTATAAATATGATGGTTTTTTCTTTTAACATTTTTTCGTGGCAAAGATGAGTGATCCTGATGGTAAGTATTATTAAATGACTTTCTGCATAAAAAAAATTTTGATTAGATTATTAATTTATTATTTATATATAATAAATTAGTACCTGAAAGACCAAAATATAGGGCAGGTCGTAAACCAACTGCTGTTAAGATTTATACCGTAAACCATGAGTCCAGGTCACTATGACTATCCGTGAAAAATTTCCATGGTTATTTAGTTAATCAAAATATATTAAATATATATCTATATATTTTAATAGATATTTAGTTGTAGAGAACGTACCAGCGTTAGGTTTAAGTAAAGAATTATTAGAACTTTTTTCTCTTTATGGAGCCATTGAAGAGTGAGTTTTCTTTTTTATACATATAAACTTTTTTTATAAACTTTTTTAAATTTTTCGTAATAATTTTTTTTGAATTTTTAGATATCGGTATTTGGATGATTATCCATGTGAAAAATTTACAGATGTATATTGGATAAAATTTCAAACAATTGCTGAAGCTAGGTAATCTTTAAAAAAAATAATATATACATATTATATAATCTTTAAAAAAAATTTACGTAAACTTATTTCAATTATATGCTTTAGAGTAGCAAAGAGAAAAGTTGATGATCACTCTTTCTTTAGTTCTTATTTAAGAGTACGTTACGGACCTGAATATGAATCTATCGAGGATACACGGCAAAAATTACAGGATAGACGTAATGTTGTTGCGATTAAAACTCGTGAACATACTGATGAAAATAAAGGTATATACTGTATTAAAAAATATTTATGAAATTCATTAAAGTTAAAAAATTAAATAAAGAGCTAATAAAATAATTTTAGATGCTAAATCAACAACACCTAATACTACCACCTTTCCGTCAGCATATTCTACGACAGAATCCATATCATCATCTTCATTACCACCCGTAAACGTTTATCAACAAATTTACGATAATACTAATTATACGTATTCGGATTACTATTATTCATATCCTTATTCAATGTATTATAGGTAAGTATATGTTAAAAAAGAATAAGTAAATACAAACTTTTTAAACATGAGATTCATTTTCTACATGAATATAGTCAAGAGCCACAACGTAACCCAGAACCACCAATACCAGGTGTCGATTATCAACATAACCAAGAACCACCAATACCAGGTATCGATTACGAATCCACAAGCTTTGCTACAAAATCATATCCTCAACCCTATGTAAGATTTAAATTATATTAATGTTTATTTCAATATGAGTAATAATTTGTTAATAAAGTTTTTAATACTGAAATATAGGATTCACAATTATCCACAATTCTTTCAATACGGCAACGATTAAAAGAAGCTTCAACATTACCACAAAATAATGAAAGTAATATGCAATCAGAAGAATCAAAATCAAAAACAACATCAGAAAGATCGTTATCTATTTCAGAGCCTAAGAAACGTCGAAGAATTTAAAATATATATTTTATGTTTTTAAGATTATTTCTTTAACGTTAATTTAGTATGTAGTATATAGTTACAAACATTTTTCAAACTTTGTACTAAAATGTAAATTAAACACGAATATTGAAAGCAACCAATTTTGGAGTTTGTCAACGCCGGGAAAGATTTTTTCTAATAGCGGTGAAAAATGGAATACGTAACAAACATTAACAACATTAAAAAAAAACTTTAACACGAAAATATAATTATTATTAACAACATTAAAAAAATAAACTTTTAACATGAAAATATAATTATTATTAACAACATTAAAAAAATAAACTTTAACACGAAAATATAATTATTATTTGCATAAGTCTTCCTTTTATTACTATTATAAAATTTTTTAATTTTTAAATTTTTTTTAAAATTTGATATTTTTTTTTTTTAAAATTCAAAAAAAAAACTTGATTGTATGTGGGATTATTAAAATTTACATATAAGGAGAAAGGCTTATTAAAATCGTAATTGGTTGTGTTAAAAAAAAATAAAAATATATGCATATGGGGGATATAAAAAGTTTTTTTTTACAATTAAACAAATTTACAGTTGCTTTTTTTTTTTTTTAGAAAAAAAAAATAAAAATAGAGAAATTTACATAGAATAAAGAATATCGTCCATGTTAAAAGACGAGTTCTTCGAGTTTTGCATGTTAATTGATTTGCGCATCTTCCATGCCAAAATGGTAGGGATTTACGCGCCATAAATTAAAAAGAAAAGTTTGAGTACCCAAAAAAGAAAAAAAAAAAAAAAAAGATCTATTTGATATTTTAACGTTGCGTCGACCTCTTTTTTCTTTTTTATTAACACAAAGCAACTCTTTCTTCCCACTTCTTTTCTTTTTTTTTATCCTTTTTTTTTCTCTTTATTTTCACCAACACATTGGATCCTCCTTTTAATTAATTTCGAACTTTTTTCTCAAATTTTTAAACTTAATTATTTGTTTTTGGAGATTCCGGAATTAGCTGTGGTGGGTCTGATTGTTTGTTTGGTAGAAGATTTTTGAGATTTGTTATGTAACGAGGAGAAAATCAAAAGAGGAGAAATAAACTAGTAAAAGTAGTAACGGGAATACCCGTAACTTTTACCAATTCAAAGTAAAAATTCGTTAAAACCCAGTATAGAAAATACCGAAAAATGGAGTCCAAGTCATTAATTAAAAAGAAGATACAACATGTAGAAAAATGAATTACACATGAGTATTCACATGTTTTGCATTATGTGAAGGCTACGCCAGGGTAGACTCGACTATCACATGCGTGACCCTATACGGATCAATGTTCGAAGCAGGACGTCGATCTTCCAGGTACCCTTTACCTTCAGCAGCAACATGGCGCGGTATACGAATTGATGCACCGCGATTTGCAACCCCAAATGAAAATTGAGATATATGACCAGTCTCGTGACGACCTGTTAGACGTTGATCATTATCCTCGCCATAAACGGCTATGTGTTCTGCATGTCTCGTTGACATTTTATCTATAGCATCATATATAGCTTTTATTCCACCTTCTTCACGCATTGCTTGTGTTGAATAATTCGTGTGACAACCTGCTCCATTCCAGTTACCTTTAATAGGTTTAGGATGGAACGAGACGACGGCGCCGAAATCTTCGGCAACACGTTTCAGCAGAAACCTTGCCATCCATAAATGGTCTCGCATATCGATTCCTTCACAGGGACCAACTTGGAATTCCCATTGTCCTAAAAAAATAATAAAATAAAATAATAATAGGATGAATTAATATATATATAATATATATAAATAAATAAAAGTAAATTAATATTAATATATAATATATAATATAATATAAAATGTATATATATGATGTATATATACATTTAATAATAATAATAATAATAATAATATTATTATTATTATTATTATTATTATTATTATTATTATTATATTAATAATTATATAATAATTATATAATAATTACCAGGCATGACTTCAGCGTTGACGCCCGAAATTGTAACACCAGCATAAAGACAGGCACGATAGTGAGCTTCGACAATATCACGTCCAAATGCTACGTTAGCACCAACGGAACAATAATAAGGACCCTGAGGACCAGGGAAACCCCCTTTAGGCCAACCAAGAACATTAGTTTCTAAGTCGAAGAGGGTATATTCTTGTTCAATGCCAAACCAAGGATGACAATCAGTGTAGGTTTGCATGATTTTAGTACAGCAATGACGATAATTCGTTCTATTAGGAGTTCCATCATTATTGTAACATTCACAAAGGACTAAGATATTATCTCCACGTCTGAAAGGATCTTTGAAAATAGCAGCAGGACGAAGCAAAACATCAGAGTTGTCGCCGGGAGCTTGATTGGTAGAAGAACCATCAAAATTCCATTCAGGCAATTGAGAAACGTCAGTAGGTTTTTGGTCGAGAGTTCTGGTCTTTGCACGGAGGCCTCCGTCGCCGTCGATCCAAATGTATTCGGCTTGGACTTTGCCTCCTTGGTCGAGTTCAAGGTATTTAGCAAGGGTTTCAGTGTTGGATTTGTTACTGATAGACATTGTCATAAAAAAATTACTCTTAGTGAAAAGGTTAATTTGTGTTTCGTTAAAAAGTCGTTACAAAAACTAAATCCAGAAATATACTGGGAAATGAGAGTTGGCAAAAAAATAAAGTGTATTAAAAAAAAAAATAGCAGTTGTTGTTAAAAAAAAAGCAGTTGTAAAATTGTTTGAAGAATCTGACAAAGGAAAGTAAAGTGGGTTTATATACGAAAAGGTAAACTATTAAATTTATTATTGACGCGTGATCTTTTAAAAAATTTTTTTTTTTTTTTTTTTTTTTTTTTTAGAACGTTAAAAAATTGTATATTGAAAAAATGCAAATGGTCGGACAAATATTATCGATAAAGTTTGATAAACCCCAGTAGTATAAAAATTGTATAAATTATAAAATAAAAAAATTTTTTTTTTTTTTTTATCATTAAATCATTAATCATTTAAAAATCGATTGATGTATACTATTTTTGGATAATTGTTCTCCTGAAACCTATGACAGATCCGGAAAATTTTGTATAAATAAATGCATTTCCTGATTGATATCGTTATTCCCTTAATAATTAATACTTCTAAAATATTAGTTAAAACAAGAAAAATTTTTTTTATTAACCTTTTTAGGTTTAACTTAATTTTTTTGACTATAACCTTAATAATATTAGGATTGTCAACAGTTGTACATAGTTGTACATGTAACCTTGATAAGAGCATTTTAATATTTTTAAGGAAATTTATAGCTTATCTAGAGTTTAACAACCGGAAGTGAAGCGGTAAACAACGGAAAATAAGGTTACTCGAACTTTTTTTTTTTGATTGTACAGATTTACAGATTCATCAAAAGAATCACAAGAAAGGAAATAGTATCTGATAAATCAATCATCTATTTTTTTTTTTTTTTTTCTTTATTTGTTTTTGTTTTTGTTTTTCATAATTTTTTTTTAATGTCAGTAAATTCAAAACTTTCGATTACAATATATGCTCCCCGAACATAGTTAATTGTTTTGAATACGGGGTGCATATATTTCTAAATAGATCTAAAATCTAACAAGTGTGCATTTTATTATTCAAAAGAAGGTTATCGTTATGTAAATAGAATAAAGTACAATACAGAAATTGAAATGAATGGAAATGAATGCAAAACGCCAACTTATGTAGCACAAAGTTTATGCCATTAACAAGTTCGTATTCTCTGTATGACACAACACTACGCGTTATAATTGGCAAACATTTAAGGCAAGTTCGGTTACATTCAAAGAAAGTACTTGCCCTAAACAGCCAATAATCGATAAACCAAGATGGCGCAGTTGGATTGGAGATTGGCTGTTAAAGCGTGTACGTACGTACGGTAAATAATCATTTTTGAACAAATTATACAAGCTATTTTTATGATATATAAATTCGCGATTCGCGTCGAATTTGCTGACTAATATAGTGACGCTAACATAAATTTAAGTTTAACAAGTGTTAACGTTAAAGGATCTTTTATTTTTCTTTTGTCTTACGTGTTATAATCAAGATAACGCATGATCATCTTTATCTCTTTGAATCTCTTTGACATTGAGGCTGAAGGTTTTACAAGAAATTCAGGATAATCCTGATTTTTATGATCTAGTTTCAGCCTCGTTTGGCGTCGGTTAAATTACTTGTTACCTGTGTGTGACGATTCTAAGTTACATGAACCTACTTACTTACGTACGTACCTACTTGCGTACTAGTACAGTACATAACAGATAAACATTCTAAACTTCTTTTGTGATCATTTCTGAGATCAATAAAACAAAGATAAATATGTACAAGATGTGAATGTCCTAAAAAGGTGTTATGATATTTATATTAATCATCCCAATTTGTAATTTATTTAAATACGCGTGTAAACTTAAAAAATTCGCGTGACGCGCCTTACTATAATTAACATTTGTGAAACAACGCGGATGGCTTTGATGTCTTTAATGACTTAATGACTTTAATGACTTTAATATAAACAATGACCATTACCGTGGATCAATCCGATACAAAGTAAATTTCAAATTTATTTTTAGCTTGTGTCGAAAAAATTTTTAATCAATGGCTTGTTTTTTTAATTATTCCCTAATAAGGATAACAAAATACATATGTCTATATCAGGTGACTATTTATGCTATCTTTACTTCTTTAACACGCTAGAATGTATAATGTATAGAAATGTATACCAATCAAAAATTAACTTTTATTCATGCTTTATCTTAATACTTATCAGGAAATCTAAATGAAATTTCTTGTTCTATTCCTCAAATAGTTCTTCTTTTAAACCGTTTGTGTTTCCCTTAAATTATTCTGGAATAGCATTTATTCAATTATGTCTTACAATTATACCCCCATTTTTGTTTTAGGAACTATCTCCGATATGAACCTATGAACCGGTAGACATGAAAATCTTCAAAATAGTCATAATTATCTTTTAATATCATTTACTTACTATAGTAAAGCTCGGGTAATTCTTTCCAATTAACTTATCATCGTTGTACGTACGTACGTACGTATGCTTTTACTCTCGTTCTAACTTGTTATAATAAAAAAAAAATACATTTTTTCCTGCTAAACTTTTTCGCAGAAATTGATATAACCTTTTTAATTTACGGAATCTATTTCGTATAAAGTTCGTTTCACAAAAAAAAAAAAAAAAAAAAAATTCATATGAAAAAAAAGTTTGATTTTGGGGTTTGAAAATCATAATTCAAGAATTATCAAGATATTTCAGGTATAAACCTATCTGTCGAAAAAAAAAACTTTTTTCAAGTTTTGTTTCTCTTGTTTTACATGTATTCTTCTAATCCCCAACGGTTTAACGCAACTGGAATTTTAGAATCTTTTTCTTCGCTTCTTATTTTCTTCTTGTACGTACGTGATACATCCTTAACTTAGTGTTCTAGTCGATATTAATGAATTATATTTGTTTGTATGATCCATACTGGAAATTATAATCAAACTTTAATTAGATTCATGTGACACTAATTTAACGGGTTCCTAAGTTCCCTAGTCAATTTATGCCTAAAATGTATACTCCTGCTTCGGACAAAATAATTGTAACCATCCCCTCAGCCATGGTAACTTTTTAGGTTTTGGTAGAAAGGGGGTTTTATTTTGATCTGAATTATTAATGTTATCAAATTTTAAATAAGATGCACTCGCACGAATTCTTTATTATTTTTTACTGAAAGTTATATTTTTAATTTTACCAAATAAATTAGAAATCTATACTAATATTATGTGCATATAGATTATATATATATATCTTATAAAATATATCTATATTTATTCGACTAATTAATTAGTCGATTTCTAATTCTTGAGTACTGTATTGCCAAGAGAAAATGTGACTTAAATTTAGAGAATTACGCAATTTCTTTTCATTAGAAGGCCTGACCCCCCTCCCCTCTAGGTGATCGAATTAGCAGTCAATCATAATGTTTAGATATACAGATATATAGACGTGATGGACTGCTAACCCTCTTAAAATTACGTAATAATCGGCATTTCCTTTATTTATCATATCCAGTCCTTGAAAAGCCCGATGGTACGTGACATATATGAATATCATATACAGTATATCACTGAAGCCCAAAGCTTGGCAGCTCTATTTTTTTTTATATATATTAATCGACCATGTAATACGTATAACTTGAGCATAGCGATTTAAATAACTACATACTATCTATAACTTATTTTAGAGTTTATAAAGAGAATTTTGGTCAAAATCCCGACAAATTTGACCAGAAATATAGCTAACGCTAACCTAATGCGGGCTAACTTATCGGGATTTTGACTCAAATTTATTTGAAGTTTTATTAAAAATCTTGAAAAGGAAGTAATAAACCAAATTTGTTCTTTTCTATTTTTTATTCTAAAAATATATCTTATATTTTCTTATACGTAATGGAAGTTCTGTTCATTTATGTTTTTATCTTAAAAATATCTTTTATATTCTTTTTATAGTATTATACTGTATTTAGATATTTATAATAGTTATTAGTATATTAATTATAATACTATAGTTTAGATAATATTAGTTAAATTATTACTACAGTGCAGGATAGTGATCCAAATCGTTAGTTGAAAAATCAACTATATAGTTGACAACTAGTTAACTAATCGATTGGAAATTTTTTAACCAACTAATCGTTGGACATACCGATAATAAATTTAAAGCGTGGGATTTTTTTAGCCAATCAGAATGGTTTGAAATGATACAGAAAACATGTGATTATTTATTATGCCAATCAAATTTATTGAAAACATGTAACTATTAGTTGCAACTAATCGACAACTAAAAATTTTAATCAACTCGGAACACTAGTGCAGGACACTATATTGTAAAATTTTTAAATTAATATAATTTTTAAAAAATAAACTAATGCAAAAAAATTTTTATACAATTGATAAATTTTTAGTTAAACTATAAACTTTATAAAAAATGTTTATTTTTTATTTAGTTTTGAAGAAGTAATATTAAATTAAAGTTATATATAGTTTAAAAAAATTAGGTATTTAATACGTATAAAAAAAAATAAAAAATATACAGTATATATATTTTATTAGCTAAAAAATTAATTTTAGCTTAGTTAGACAGAATTTGGTCAATTAAAAAACTAGATTTATATTATATAGCAGGTGTCTACAGTATAGAATAGCTAAAAATATCTACTTTTTATATATAAAATATAAAAATATTTATAATTTAAAAACAAATAACTTTAAAAAAATTTGTCTTACAAATTTGTTGTTTTTAATTCAAATTACAATTTTGTTAGAATAGATTTTATTTTTATTATAAAATTAAAAGGTTTTTAATATTTAAAGTTTAAATATAATCAAAATTTTGGTATTTAATATATAAAAAAATATTTTTATATATTTTTAACTAATCAGAATTCATTATACAAAGGTTAGCTAATTATATATTTTAAATTTAGTATTTTTTTTAAAAAAAATTAGATATTTTTAACTATATTGTACTATTTTATTAGCAAATCTTTTTATTTTTTATTTTTATTTAATATTTATAATCTCTATTATATATTTTTATTATATATTTCTATTATATATTTTTATTATATTTTTCTATTATATTTTTTTTATTATATTTTCTTTATTATATTTTATTATTATTATTTTTTTCTTATTATATTATATAACTTATAGTATTTTTATTTATATATTATTATTTACTATATTAGTTGTTTTAGCAAAAGTCATAATATTATTACTAAAAATATTAAATATTAAAAAGAATATTTAATTAAATATTGGCTAAAATAAATATATATATTTTCTTTTATATTATAGTAATAATAAATAATCTAAAATAATCCAAATAACTAATCATTAAATTATTTCAAGATCTAAATAACTTAGAAGGTTATTTAATATATATTAATTGATATTCTATTGTACTTTGGCTAATCAAAATTTGTCATCAAACAAAATTAAAATATAATTAATACTATAGCTATATATTAAAGTCAAAAATTTTACTAAGTCAATAAATATTATATTTAAATAAAGTTGTTTAAAATAATAAATCGCATATATTTTAAAGTTTTATATAAATTAAAAAACTTTATTAATTTATTTCCATGCTTTATATTTATACAAAAGTTAATAAAAAGTTTTTTAATTTATAAATAATAATTGATTTAGTAAAACTTATAATTATTAATTTAACTCTTTCCAACAATTACTTTTTTTTCCACAAAAATCCAAAATTCTTAAAAAATACAAGCATTTGTAAAGGTAGAAACAGTCTGGGAAGTAGTTCTCAAGCTCCATAACTCGGCAGTTGTTATTTAGAGGTAGTTCTCATATGCTACCTGCTAACTTCCTTAGAGTTTATTACTCACCGCAGGGGCCGGGCACTTGTCGTTTAAAAATAATTCTTATACGCTATTTGCCAACAAGCTTAGAGTTTATCACTTACCTGAAAAAATGAGGAGAGTACCAGTGTCTTTCTATAGATTCAGTATATTAAGTAAAGAAAATACATACTCTTTTATTAAACAAAACAAAGTGGTTT
>CAJVPY010005904.1:0-11010 GCA_910591965.1 Dentiscutata erythropus | reverse complement strand
TATAGCTGGTTGTACAAAGTCTAATAAAGTTTTGGCATGACTGCCGAATTTATAAAAAAAAAAAAAAAAAAAAAAAAAATACTACAAACTGATATTTTGTACTGTATGAAAAATTAAGATATCAGATTTTAAGAATTTTTGAGCTTTCAATTGTTTTTAAAATATTAGACAATAAAATTTGAGTTAATTCATAGTCATCTTCATGTACCTCATTATTTATATTATTATCTGAATGTATCTAAATAAAAAAATAATAATTTACTATTTTGCAAATAAATAAAACAAATAAATAGTTTACACTTTCAATTAAGCTCTAATCTGTAGTATTAAGTTTATAGATATCATAAAAGAAATATTCTCACATTTGTTTGCAAATATTTATTGATACTGGTTCTGTAAGATATTTATTTATAATAAATTTTAAAGATTTAAAAAAAACTTTTGGTGTAGTAGCAAGCCCAACAGTTAATATTTGATGTTTATATTCCTCTACTTGAGTATATTTAGCTTTTCTATCAAGCATATCTTGAATTTCTTTAACTAAAGTTGTCAAAGAAGAATTTGCTTTAATACTATTATGATCTTTTTTGTTAAAACCTTCAACTTGTTGTGTGCTATTGGCTCTAGCGGTAAATTGGTTGTTGATATAACAAATAGCTCATTTTATTTTAGAAAGTTCAAGCTGACATTTAATATAGCTAATAGTAACTGGATATTTTGACTTAAAAAACTCAAATTTGTTTTTAAAAATATCAACAACTATTGTATTTTAGCAAATATAAAACTCCTTATGGAATTCATTAAATTGAACTATACCCAGTTTATTTCTCAAATTTTTTTTTAGATTAAAGTTGATATGAAACATATATAAACAATATAATGAGTTTAAAAACTTTGTCAAAATTGTATTTGATATTGTTAGATTTGGAATTAGTATAAACTATTCATAAAGTTAAATTATCAGTATATTTGTTAACCATGTAAAAAGCCCAAGTAAAGCTATCTTCAGTTTTATCTTTCAACAAGGCAATAGCAATTAGACAAGTATGATTACAAAAAAATAATATCATGAAACTCTATCTAAATAAATTGTTGTTTAGAAGAAAGCCAAATAAGACTGCACAATCTTCACTCTGGACCATCAAATCATGCTTCTATAAACTATTCAGGATTATTAGTTTTGAAGTTGTTAATTCTTACTTTTCTAAAACCTGCCTTTCTGAAATACTATTTCTTCATTTATAATACTGAAATCTTTTTTTTTTAACAAGACATATTTCTGACAGTATTTTTTACTAAAAAAATTTTTTACCAAATTTTTTTTTTCAACATAGCCAATTCCCCAACAACCTAAACTTTTAAAAAAAATTTATTCAACAAACTTTTTCATTGACAAAACCTTTTCTTTAAACTTCTGTTTCTTTAACAAAAACTTTTTTTGAAAACTTTTCATCAACAAATATTATATAATATATTTTTCTGAAAGAATGCTTCTTCGAAAAAACAATTCTTTTTCTCTGTTTCCCAAAAGCTGTTGCTCTAAAAAAAAAATTCTCAATAAGGTATCTTTCAATTGAACAAATTTGTATAATTCTTTATTTAATTTTCTCTTAATGCTATTTGTTATGGTTGATGTTGGTGCCCTGGATATTTATAGCACAAGGGCAAGAGATCATGATCAGGTTATAATCCCAATTTGTATAAATAGCATGATTTGGGGTTTGCATAGGATTAATTAAAAGTTAAAGTAGTGATCGTATAAACAATGTAGTAATCATTAATAATAGCGATTGTATAAGTGATATGAAAGTATATAATAATCATTAATGCTGAATAGCAATTAGTAATTAATAAATAAAGTATCAATTCCAAAAGGAAAAAAATCTAACTTTTTAGCTTTGGAAGTTGTAAGCTTTGAACTTACTTAGTAAAAAATGAACTTAGTGAATAAACTATTATCTGTATATATACAATATTAGCGAAAGGACCTGTACAATATACAGTCTTTGATTAAATTAGCCAAGTGGATAGAAACCAATAGTAAAGACCCACTAATATATAGTAGTACCAAGATAAACTGTGATAGAAGAACCTGAGTAAAAAGCAATACCCTTATTAAACTGCATAGTTTGAATTAAAATGAAGGTCTTTGTGAACATATTATTGGAACAAACTTGAGTTTCAAGTATAAAGAATCAATAGATATTGAAAAAGTGTTAATTATTGCAAGGCCTAGTAAAAGACCAACTTATATATTGAGATATTGGTTAGATGAATTAGATTGGTAATTTGTATAATTAAAGTTTCAAGTGATCAAGATTAAAAAGAAAAAGTTCTAAGAATGTTAGAAGTGAATAATTAATAAAAAAAAAATAACATAAGAGACAGAGAGCTTATCTGAAAATAGTATATAAAAGCATAGATAGTCTGATAACAATAATTAAAAAAATTATAAAAATGATAACTGCGAAGATTATAAAAAACCTAAAAATGGTACAAAGGAAAGGTGTTAACTATAGGCCATGGCTATGTTATATGTATAGAAGACCAGGCCACTTAGCTTGTGATTGTTCAGATCAAATAAAACATGAACGATTAGAACATGGTGTAGTGAATAGAAAAGTGAATACTGATAAAAGTAACAATGGAAGAAAAGAAAGAATCTGAATAGTAAAATCGAAGATGTAAGGTTTATGAGGTTTGGTGATAACAATAAACATGTAAAGAGTAATTGAATATATGAGGAAAGTGTTGAGATGGATAAATCAGGAATAAAGAAAAAGGCAAATATTAATTCAAATGGCCAAAACAATTTGAAAATGAAAAGAAAAATAAAAAGAAAAGACAAACCTAAAGGTTTTTGGAAATCTAGCTCAGATAGTAAAGTGACAATAGTTGATTATAATAAAATCAGTGTTAAAAAGGACGAAATGAGATGGCTAAACAGTATTTGAACTTTGTTAAAAATGGAGATTTGAATAAAAGAAATAATTATAGATCTAGCTATAACAAAGATGAAGGTACAACCAAGAAAGAAAAGGTAGCATTTGAGTGAAATAATGAATTAATGACTTGCTAGTGCTAAGTAAAGAAATGATCCAACGAATCCGAAAGATTAAATATGACGAAGAAGTATCTAGTGATGAAATTGACAAAATCGATAAAGATAGAAATTGTAGAAATAGCAATATGGTGTTAATAAAAAGTTGCTGATAATGAAATTGTAAACAAGGGATTGAATAAAAAGCAAAGTGAAGATTGTGATGAAGTTGTTAAAAATAAAGCAATGATGACTGACATTGATAAAATAAAAACAAAAAAAGAGACAAATTATGGGCTATTGTTCAAGTAATATTGTAATATTAAATGCGAATAGAATAGTAGCATGAGGCCTAAAATGCAGAAGTTTTGTGAAAGGAATATAATAATGATATTGAACTTGTTGGATCAAGTTAAGAAAAAAAGATTCTACAATTGTATCTACTTGGATTATATAATTAGCTGTGATGAACTAGAATATGCAATATTGGGAAATTGAGTTGATATGCAGATGATTGAACATTTGAGTTTGAGAGAAGTTACAACATGAGGAATGGTTTGCTTTATTGAAAGCTAATAAAAAAAAAAAATTTGCATTAGTATATATATGTAGTAATCAAAACAATCTTTGTATTAAAAGAACTTTGTATAAACATTATTTTGCAGGGTTATTTTGTTGTGCTAGTGAATTGATTTAGGTTAAAGCTTCAAAGACAAAAGTTTTGAAGGATCTAGCTCCTGTTATGATCAATATTGGTGCTCAGATATTTATAGTACAAAGGCAAGAGATTATGATTGGATCATAATTCCAATTTGTGTAAATGGCGTGATTCAGAGTTTGTATAGGATAAATTAAAAGTTAAAGTAGTGATTGCATAAATAATATAGTAATTATTAATAATAGCGATTGCATAGGTGATATATAAGTATGTAATAATCAGTGATGCTGAATAGTATTATAATTAGTAATTAATAAATAAGGTATTAATCCTAAAAAGAAAAGAATCCAGTTTTCTTAGCTTTGAAAGTTGTAAGCTTTGAACTTACTTAGTGAAAAACGAACTTAGTGAATAAACTATTACCTGTGTGAGAATAATAATATTGGTGAAAGGATCTATATGATATACAGTTATCAAAAATAATAGCCAAGCGAGTAAAAATAAAAAGTAAAGACCTATCAGTATATAGAAGTTCTAGAAAACCTCGTGACACTATTTGATATTAACTTTTCTAGTTAACTTAAAAGACAATATAAGAATCACTATACCTTTTTTGGATAGTTTACTACAAAATCCAAAAAGACATATTCCCAAAAGAACCTAATACTGACAAAGTTAGCTAGCATTGGTTATAATATTAGCCAATTTAGTTAGTATTATGTTCTTTCAAGAAAATAGTTTTTGGAATTTTTGTAATAAAATCTACAAAATCCTAAAAAACAAATTTCCAAAAGTATCTAATATCTACAAAGTTAGCTAGCATTAGTTATAATACTAACCAGTAGATATTATATTCTTTTAAAAAAATAGCTTTTAGATTTTTTTTTTATTTTTTTTATTTTAAACAGTGACCTCATTGGCCATGTCGATATTTGTATTTATTAAAGATTATTGTTTCTGTTACAATAAGAGTACATCAAGCCACATGTGCACTTTTGGTGCCTAATTTAAGTAGTCCACCCAAAGGTTCTACACTATTTGCTATATCTGCAACCCAAACTATGAAGTTACCTATTTAAACCCTCTGATTGTAACTTACTTCTACATGTGGAACCTCTGATAAACCAAACTATGATTAGGTGTCTAGGGCTGCTTTATCCCTAAGGTAATATCTGGCTAAGCTAGTACATGTCCCACATATGTAGCTATTTAGACTTACTATAATTATACCATAGCTTTACCCATGTACTTGGGATTAGAGCTAACCATTAAACCCCTACAATTACTTGCTCTTGTTCAGTTCACACAACCCCAATACCCACATTTAGATCTCCTTCTTTCTCGGATTCTTTATCGGTCTCTCCTTTGCTTCTAGCCAGCAACTTAGAAGGGTCGATCTGCCCAGGCTTTAAGTGCCTTATAGTCATCCTCCCCTTGGTATATACTTTCAGAGCATATATTCTTTTCCTCCAGTGCGTTTATCCGGCAGTTCAGCTAGTATGCCCAGATTGGTCACTTAGTTTTCCAATCTCAGTTTCTGGTTCCAAATTTAGCCTTCCTGTAGTACCGTCAAAAATCATGCTACTTCTCAACTCGGAACTTCCCAAATGGGTTTTTAGTTAATCCGGTTTTCTGGATTTATTATACCAAAGCTTCTATAACTAGATAGTGTGATCAAGGTTACAGATTTGATTCTAGATCTAACTAATAATCATAACTATTAACTAGAATACAGGCCCAATTTTATTTAAATATCATCGTCTGTGAGATTTGAACTCTAGACCTGTCGCTTGGAGAGGGTGACAACTAGACCACTACACTAAGTTGCCACACCTCTGGCTTTTAGATTTTGTAATAGAATCATTTTGGTTTATTAAATGAATATAAGAATAGCTGTAAATTTAATAAAACATCTTTTGGTAAAAAAGCTTTTAGTAAGAAATTTTCAAAGAAATAGAATATCAAAAAAATATACTATTCAGTAAAATAGTATGTTAGTAAAATAAACATTTATTTTTTTAATATTCAGTAAAATAAAAATTGTAGATAAATAACTTATCAGCAAAATTTATTTTTAGTTAAATGAACTTTTGATAAAATAATATTTTTAAAATTATGTCTTGTTAAAGACATCAGTATTGTGATTTTGGTGAAATGGTATTTTAGTAAAATTAATTTCAGAAAGTTAACTCATAACTTTTTGAAGTTGTATAAATATAATAAAAAATTTGATACGTCTAATTTATTTTTAAATAACAATTTTTTTTTTTTGTGCTTTGTATTATTCTTTTCAATTAAAAAATTTGTCTCTAAGAAGTTATTCTATATTTTATATACTAGTTGTACTATGTATTATACAGAAATCAACAAATTCTAATATTTTCTCATCCAACTTATAATAACTTGCAATTGTAATTGCTAGTGCAGATAATATTAGATGATTGTATAAATTTACAACAGTTGCAAATATAATAATTGAAGAAGATTTTGGCAATTTAGCATTCACTCACTATTTACATTCTGTGCACTTGAACTTACAATTTCTTTAGTTTTCCAGATTTAGAACTTTTTTAAATTGATATTTGCTAGTATTACTATATTTCTAACTAACTTTGTGCAAAACTTGTATACCATCTTCAAAATATAACTTAGTACACCTTTTTTGAAAACTAAAACCTTGTTTTAATCCATATTGTTTTAAAAAGATTTCAACTTTATTCCATGTTTTAAAAATTTGTTTGTTATAAATTTCTAATATTGGTTTATTTTCTTTATTAGAAGAATCATTAAAAATTTTAACTATATCAGATTTACAAGGTAAATTTATAGATGATCTTTTAATTAGTTTATTTTCTAAAGAAAAATGATTTTGTTTTTTATTACTTTTCTTTATTTGCAGTAAATCCATAAGTATATAATTCAAACTGTTTAATATACAAACTTTTTAAAGAATTCAAACTTTCAAATTATTTTTATTATAAGGTTTGACAAATAATTGTAAGTATTTATATTAACAGAAGAAGCAAGTAATATTGCTATAGCTTTGATTATATATATATAAAAAGAATTTCATTGCCAACTCAGATAAGATCAGTACAATAGCTATATTATTACTATATATATATATATTTTTTGTTAAGTGTCCAGAGACTAGAGTTTATTGACATTTTGGATATAGAAGATTACAAGGATCCTCATACAAATTGTATTTACAGTATCGAATTTAATCTAACCGGTTCATACCCAACATATGTTTAACCCTAGTACCTTTATATCCAGCACTGCTATCTACTTTATTTATATTTGGTAAACTAATTATCTTACCTAGATGGGCATAGACTGCATATGCCTACATTATTACTATATTTGAAATTAGAGATAAACAAATAAATAAATATATTAGTAAATCTGTTTTAGATGTAATAAAAAGTTTTTTTTTATAGTAAGTTTATTTTTAGCTTTAAATAAAGTTGTATAGCAGGTTCTTGTGCATCTACTGGTAAAATTTCATTAAAATTAGACTTGTAGATAAGAATATATGAGTAAAAAGGGTTTTAACATTCTTTAAACTATATAAAAATTTTATATATACAAGCCTACTTCAGATTTTGTACTACATTGTTTATATATTTGTTTTACCCAATTCTAAATATAAAAATAATGCTAATTTTATCTAGATAGGCAATTAAGTAATTTTATAACATTTATAAGAGACAATAGTTATATTAAAAATAAAATAATTAGTATAAGTTTAAAGTAATTCAAATACAGTTTTTGACTTTATAAAAATGCAATTTTCTTAAATAATAAACTCGTAAATATTATGAATTTAGCTTTAAGTAGAAATAGCATCTTTAAATGCTTTTACAATAATCTATACAACAACACTTTATAGTTGACTCCCTCTAAGTGCATATTGCTGAGACCAGTACTTTGACCTGCATTTAGAGAAAATCTGCAATTAAAGAAAAATTAAAATTGTTAAAAATTTTATTTATAAAAAATAATAAAATCTTAAAATTAATAACTTTTGATCTGCTGAACTAATTTGGATGATCTAACTACCAAAATAATCCTCTTATAGAGGCTATTCAAATGAACTAAAATTAGCCAGATCTAATTATAGAATTCCGAAAACCTTAATGTTTTGTATTATATTTACTATAGTAAATATAATACAAACATTAATGATCTTGGGATCACATGATTAGATCTGGCTGATTTTAGATTCATTGGAATAGTCTTTATAAGAGGATCATTTTGGTAGTTAAATTACCCAAATTGGTTTAGTAGATTAAAAGTTATTGATTTTTAAAGATTTTATATATTATTAGTATTAAAGGAATAAAATATATAAATTTCAATTGTTTTGTTATCTAAATAAATATTCTCAAATTTGATTGGCTAATATATTAAAATACATTTAGAGAGAATATTTATATATATATAATTTAAAAAATAACCTGTACTTAGAGAATATAGAACATGCATTTATTTTTTAAGTCCTGACTTGAGACCAAGCTATTTTCCTGCAGATAGAGAGAACCTGTACTTAGAAGACATGCACTTAAAGGGAGTTAACTGTATATAAACAAAGCTACTTGGAGATATAATTATTAGCAAAGAAAAGTCAACTTAGAATAACCAGGTAAAAAAAAATTTTATGTTGTACAAGTTTGTTTTATTTATTTAATTGTATAATAAATAAAGATTGTGTTGTATAAGATAATTTATTACAATTAACTATTTCTTATTATAACAAATAATTACATAGTGCCTATATACATAATTAAACTCTGCAAACCTGTTATATATTAATTGTTAAATTGTTAGGTCATATAAGGATGCGTTAATTAAAACAAGGCTTATAGCGTTTTTTACAAAATTAAGTTAGCTATACCATCATATAGAGTAGACGTTATTTTATATAATTTGACATTTAAAGCATCGATTTACATAATAAAATTTTTGTTGATGCCTGCTTTTTGAAATGCTATATACGATTAAATATGATCTAAAATTAGAATTTTGGCTCCAGTTGTTAATCACTGCTGCAGAGTCATAGAAAAGGACTCGTGTGATTGGCTAGCATATGTCGATCAAACAGGTTATACTAATAATAGATTGTCATTGTTATTGTTACACCAAATTTTAAACGTGATTTTCTCAAAATAGAAAAAAAGCTATAAGCCTTGTTTTAGTTGACGCAGCCCCATATATTAACAGGGAGGATTTCTCCCAGATAAGCTTAGTTATTTCCAAACCTTATTTAAGTTATTTTTCTATATAACTTACTAAATTTTTACTTTAATTAATTACTAAACTTTTACTCAAATTACTTATTAGCTTTTGTTTAAATTATTCTTTTATATAATTTACTAAACCTTTATATAAATTATTTTTATATTACTTACTAAATATTTGTTTAAATTATTTTTTATATAATTTAGTAAACTTTTATCTAAATTATTTTTTATATAACTTACTAGTTTAATAAATGATGTGCTACCCATCTTATTTGTTTTTTTAAAAATTATATTACTATTAAAAATTTTTTTACAAAACTTATTATCTATTGTAGTATATATAATATATAATTAAATTTGATTAAATTACATTAAAATTAGAGAATGCCTATTTCCACTATAGTAGATGATTTTTGAATCTGTATCCAGTTTGTTAAATATTTACCTAAATATAACCAATCAGATTATGGCTTTATTTGCATTAATCCTTTTTTAAGATTTATAATTTCTGTAATGATTTCTTAATAACTATTTGATCAAATTCAGTAATTTTTCTTTTTAATTTTATATACTCAGAAAATAAAAATAAAATAGGTTATTGGATTTGATTTGATGGTTATTAAGAAATCTTTAGCAAAAGTTTAAAAAATTTTTAAATATCACTAAAATCAGGTGAGTTTGTCCTTTAACTTTGATTGAGATAACTCAATGCATATCTATTCAAATTCAGTAAATTTTTTTTAAAAAAACTTGGATCAAATTTGATTAATAAGTGTCAAGTAATCATTGTTCAAAGTTTAAATATCTATAAAATAAAAACTACAACAAATTTTCTTCTTTACTTTTAATAAATTTCTTAACAACTATATATACAAATTCAGAAAAAAATTTTATTTTAATTTTATAAATTTATAAGATTAAAATAAAAAAAAACCACATCAAATTTTGATAGATAAGTGTCAAGAAATCTTTATTCAAAGTTTAAAAAGAGCAAAATTCACTTGATTTTAGTTTTTTTCTAGGATTTTTTGAACTTTTACTAAGATTTCTCAGCATCTATTAAACCAAATTCAATAAATTTTTTTTATTTTAATACTATAAATATATAGAATTAAATTAAAAAATTTTTACTAATTATTGTTAGAAATTATAAAAATTTCAAGTCTTAATAATTAAAAGATCAGTACAAATAAAGCTATAATCTAATTGGTTATATTTAAGTAGACATTCAACAAACTGAGCACAAATTTAAAGATTGTCATAGTAGTTTGCTATTTCTACTATGGTTATACAAAATTTTCTATTTTTAGTATTTATATAGTAAATTATTAGTTTTTAAAAATTAAAAAACTTTTAATAAATAAATCTTAAGTAAGATTGTAAAGGAGACTTTTCTGGTTCTAATAGTGGTTAGATTATCAAAATCAGCTTGGTAAATCCCAAGATATTTGGGGTTAAAGGCATAAACATAAAAATCTACAAATTTACTTTTATACAAAGTATTATATAGTCTATAATACTTATATTCACACCTTTAAACCCAAATATCTTGGGATTTACTAGGCCAATTTTAATGTTTAATCACTATTAAAACCAAAAAAAATATTTTCTACAACTTTACTTAGAATTAAAAGAATTGTTTACTTATTATTATTATTATTATTATTTAAATGATAACTGCTTTATTCATTTTAAGTGTTTAAGTGTTAATACACAGAGAAAGTACAAATCTAGTATATATATTACTATATATTTCAGATCTCTCCCTCTACGATATTATAGTTTCCAGACTATTGTATTTTTAATCTACTGTAACAAAGCTTCACTTGGCTGCTTTAAGGTGCCCAAGTATAACCATTAAGCCACAGGTTTTTCTACTCTTTGACCCCATCTTTAGCTTGTAATATTATTTACTTATTAAAAATACTTTTAATTTTTTTTTTTTTTTTTTTATATTGCCAAATGTAGAAACTTTATTAGTCATGATAAACACCTTTTTACAGAGCAATTGATATACAGTTTCTAATTACATTTGTACTACTATTACTAGTCACCCAATGTGGCAT
>CAJVPY010005903.1:0-11011 GCA_910591965.1 Dentiscutata erythropus | reverse complement strand
CTTTTGATTTTTCATATTCTTTCCATATTAATTTAATTTATTAATAACTGATAATACTAACAAAATCTAATAATATTAAATATTATTACTAATTTTATTGTGTGTTCTAAATTCACTATAATATAATAATAATTATTATTGCAAAAAACAAAAATCTAGAATTACTTCATCAAGTTTCGTGCCAGTCTTTTGGCTATTATTCTTTATATGAAACAGGTAACAGATTAAACGCAACAATAAAAAGATAGCTAATATTAATTTTTTTTTAAATGGGAAATATGAGCAATAATTAAAGACGATACTTAAAGAGGATAATTAAGGCGACACTTATTAGAGACAATAACTAAATGACAATTGAGACAATAATTAAGACCATAATGAAGGCTATAATTAAGAATAATTAAACTAAATGAACAAAACAAAAATAAATCAATAAGAAAAAAAAAACGGGTAGGAACCCTCGAATTTCATATATCAACACATTACAATTAAAAATAATTAAAATAAATAAAATAATTAAAACCGATATTATGCGAGACTCATGCATTATTATTATATCCTATTTGGGCAAAGTAATAAAAGTAATGGGATTTATATGAACACAAAAATATGCATAAAATCACAAGACCTTAAGCAAATAACAATTGGAAATCTAATGTTATCAGTTTATTATGATATTACTTTATCTAATATTTACCATTATCATCATACAAATATTTTGCAGGGTTCATCTTAACGAAATTTTAATTGTGTTGATTTATTATCACTGTATATTATTGTATTATTGTATATTATTATTGTATATTATTATTGTATATTATTATTGTAAATTATTGAGTATTATTGTAAATTATTGCAGATATATTATTGATTTTAGATCGATATTAACGGCATTAACTATTAATTTATTTAATAACATCCTTTCTCTTGCATATCTTTATTTTTTAAAAAGAACATTGTCTTATAATTTATTTATCATCAATTTATTCAAACAATTTATTCAATAATAAGTTATTTAATTAAATAAATAATTTATTCAAAAATTTAAATTCATTATAAATGCAGTTAGTAAAGAACTAACGAACAGACCATCCAAACCTACCATCTCAAAAGGTAAAGTTTTATCGTTACACGAACATGGAATTCTAATTGTTACAGAAAATGAAAGATCTTTAAAAGTTTTACCCGAATTTCCAAACTAAGCTACTTATATCGCATGCTTCCAAAAATTGTGTTATATTAGTTATCATTTGTATTAAATATTCAATTATTTAGGTTTTTAGGTTTGCGTACATAAATTCATTTAAATGATATAAATTATATATCTCTTTAATATATTATATATTAAAGATATATGCTAGAACTTTTAATGAATTTCACAAAAATTATCACAAATTTATCACAAATTTATCACAAATTTTTAAAATTGTCACAAGAATTATTATTATATTAATTTAACTTGGGTTGGTTAGTTTTAATCGATTATATAATCTATTAGAGATAAATAATCTTATCAGGAGCTTTTTTTTCATTGTTTTAAAGTGTATATACATTGTATATAATATTGTTGTTGTGTATAAAATATAGTTCGCGTGAATCAAACTATCCTTAATTTGTTATTTATTTATTTTTATTGTTTTTAAATTATAGAATTGCCGTTAATTTCAAGAAAGCTTGTTTGAATTGGTTCGTTCCTGATTATTAAAGTTCATTTAATTCCCAAATAATTAATTATTAAATTTATTAAATAATTAATTATTATTCCCAAATATTCCTAAACAATTTTAATTAAAAGTACAACGTGTCCAACAAAGCCCTGATAAATATAAATAATATGTCTCGCGATCGATTCTATTTGTTTATCATAATAAAAAAATTATCATAATTATCAATAAATAGAAATTTAATTATTTTTGGGTAAATTTTTATTTTTAAAAAAAAAGAAAAAATATATGAATTTCAATTGTTTGCTTCAGATGGAAAGAATTACAAAAAAAGGAAATCTCATTTGGAGAATGCCATTACTATTGCACTAGCACATTCCTTTGTATTACTTTATCAAAATTAAAAAACCATCAATCAGTTATTGATAAGGTTTTCAATCGATAAACTGATAAATTCTTTGTTTTGTTTAATAAACTTTGTAAATCCGTTTTGATTGATAAGCTAAAGTATGACAAATTTAAACTTTGAAAAACAATGAGTAACCTATACTAAC
The DNA here is from genome assembly GCA_910591965.1 of Dentiscutata erythropus. Classification (NCBI taxonomy): domain Eukaryota; kingdom Fungi; phylum Glomeromycota; class Glomeromycetes; order Diversisporales; family Gigasporaceae; genus Dentiscutata; species Dentiscutata erythropus. The sequence continues at coordinate 8,793 of CAJVPY010005903.1, read as the reverse complement.
TCTATTAAAGCTTGGATACTATTTTCCGAGATAGATAGAAGTAGGGTAAAAAAAAAAAATATTTAGGGATTTGTAATATGAATAAAAGAGGGGATGCATAAAGGGGGATGATAAAGATGATTTATTAAAGGAGTTAAGTGATCTAGAACACACACATTACATTGATTAAAATTTGGCGGGCAAAAAGCTTTTGACTAATTATATGGTTTATTACTGTTTGTAGTTAGTCTTTAATAACCAATAGCCTAGAATGAATGAATTTTTTTAATTTACTAAAAAAAAGGACCTTCCTCGGGATAAAATTAAAAAGTGACATCACGTTGTCACGTATATAAAATAGTTAAATACGTGTGATATGATATTAAAATGCTTATTTACCAATGAATTCTCCCTTTCCCTTATTCCCTTAGAATAGATAATTCACTTCACTCTGTATTCATTTCGTTTTCAGAATAGAATTTGAAATCAGGTTAATTACGACTGGACAAATTTTGAAACAGATTTATTTCCCACTAATAGTAATAAAGAGTAAGTAATAAAAAAAAGAGATAAAAATCATACTAAACATGCAGTAAAAAAGAAAAAAGCGTGCGAATTTTTTCAAAGATTATATTCTTAACCTAATATATCCTAAATTATGGCAAAATTTCTTAACTATTCACAAAATGCATATCTTATGGGCATAAGCTTACAGTGTTTTATCTAATTTCTATTGAGAAAAAAAAAAGTATTCCAAAAGTCGTATCAAAACCACCACGTGAAGCGCATTTTCTAGCCAAAAGTAACAGATTGGCGGCGAACTCCGAAAGATTAAAGGAAATTGACATTACACACACGAGGACCTCACCCGCTTTTAGATGCGAGCGTACCACGAACACTTACAAATTTGAAATATGTATATGCCCAATGAGATCACGAACTTCCATGCGATAGTTGTATCTTCTATCATCTTTTTTTTTTTGGCGGTATATTATTGATAAGTAGGTATCGAATTTGAAATATTAGTACTATTTTTATGCTGTTAAACGGTAAAGTCCGAATGATGCAATCACATTCAAGCCTAAAATTCGCATCTTGGTGTGAACGTGACTAAGACAAAAACTTTAATTTATTTTCTTGAAAAGAAAATAAATCACGTGAAAATAAATCACAAGACTTCGAGTAGCAACGAGACCTATTCATTCATGCAAAATTTGTTTCAACTAGGCATTTGGTATGTTACTTATATGTTTATTTATTTTTCAGAGCTTTGTTTTTTTGACAATTACGCGCATTCATTCATTCATTGGTCGCCTTCTTTTCAACAAACAAACAATTAAAACAAATTTATTCAATTGAAAATACGTAATCTTTAAAAGTATTACTTTGATTTTACTCATGAAAAGAAATATATTTCTTCTCATCAATAACAAAAAAATAAAATAAAAATATCATTGGAAAAACTTTTTTTTTTTTCATTTGTAAACGTAAACTTGTATTTTAATGTTTGTATGTTTGTGATTTTAATTTTATAACAATCTTGTGTTCTTTTTTATAATATTATATTAACTGGAGCAACCAATCTCGTCCAGCATCATTTGCAAATTATTACAATATTAGATGATAAAGAAAAACTACATAGATGTGTGTATATATATAATTTTTGGTTTTCTTTAGTTATTGTTAGAATTATTTTTTTTTAATATTTCATTATATATTTTTACTCAGCAAAAAAAAAAAATTGTATAATTAATATTACGATAAAAAAAAATTATAATTAAAATTCGAATTATTTTGCCATTATTAAACTATTATTAAAGTAAATTTATGTGATGTGTACAACGATTATATGCTATGTATATATATAATTTTTTGCTAAGAGTAAAAAAATTTAAAGAAAAATTAGGAAAAAAAAAAACCAAATGCTACGAAGCGAAAAAAAATAAACAACATTTCAAGGTAATAATGAAATAGTGTAAAGTAATAAACTAATATAAACGTGAAATATACTAAATAGTAGGTAAATTGTAATTATAGTAAAAAAGATGTTGTAAAGGAATTATATTCAGATTATATATTCAGATTTTATTCAGATTTTAAGCCAATTATGATTTTGCAAGCCAAAGAAGTGATTTTAAATGATTAAGCCAGAGAAATATATGTAAAGAAGAAAAAAAAAATAAAACAAAATGAAAAAATTGCTCTGCAATTTAATCAATTTAGTCACATATTAAACGTGACCGAAGAAAAAAAAAATACAAAGAAAAAAGGAAAAGAAAAACATAAAAGCTGTAAAGACATAAACGCTCATATGATATAAGCCATAATACCTATTAATAAGCTATATATACTTTATTTAAAAGAAAAAAATTACTGTACAAAAGGTAAAAGATTTTTATTTAATATTGAAGTTTTTTTTTTTCAAAGAGAAAATCTTAGACAAACGAAGCGTGAGCTACAGCTGTGTTGGTTTCTGATGGATGTGTCGTCATTTGTGATTGATAGATTGAATGAGTACCATATCCATTAAATGCGGCAGCGTTATGACCATCTACGTGAGCGGCAGCATGACCATGAATGTTCGTATAATCCGAAATATCATAATTAGTGACAGCTGTAATATTTCCGATGCCAGCACCAGGAGGATAAGGCATTGTTGGTTGAGTACCAGTGATTCCAGCACCTCCGCCAATCCCTTGTGCAGGAAGGTAAGGTTGTCCAAGGTGTGTATAACCGCGAGGAGATCTAATCGGTCGATGATACGTTGGAGATTGCATATTTGGCATACCACCATATTGACCTACTACACTCTCAAAGTATGATCTATTCATTTCAGGTACAGAAGTCATAGTTTCCCGGTACCTTCGACTATCGTAGGTCCATGAATCTGGACGATAAGGAGTTGGATCACTTGAAGATCTATTATTTCGACTACGTGAGCGATGTTGTTGTTCTGCTTCAGCTGCACGATAGTCAACAGTCCAGTATGAACCTTTACCTGGTTCATTGATTGGACGAGGAACGCGTACAAATGTCTTATTCAAAGATAAATTGTGTCGAATGGAATTCTAAACAAATAAATTTATAATATAAATTATTAATATGTCATTTAATAATAATAATAATAATAATAATAATAATAATAACTATGGTTCAAGATATTTACCTTCCAACCAGTTCCAGCGGTCTTATAGTATGGATAATTTTCCATAACCCAATTATAAATCTCGTTTAAGGTAAGTTGTTTATTTGGACTGTTGGTAATGGCATATGTAATCAAGGTAGCATAAGAATAAGGAGGTTTTCCTGTGACACCAGTTTCAAGATGAAGATCCTGAGGATTTTTGGCAGGTGATGTTATTGGAGTTGTAGTGGCAGATGATTTTCTATTACTGACTAAAACTTCTAGTGGTGCAGCAGAAGTTACACTTGATGATGTATTTGTAGATGAAGAATTATTTGTCTGTATAGATGGTTGCTCATTCTTTATAGAAGTTTGGGCATATTGATTTCCGGAGGTGACGTTATTATAAGAAACTGAAGTATTTGAATTCATCAATCCGTTATTTGTGGGAGGTATAATAGTATTATTATTTTGACCTGATGATACATGAGAACCGATAGGAGGTAAAAAATGTCTGGCAGGAGTTGGATAATGAGAGAGTGTTTGTTGTGGAGATGATGATTGTTGATGTTGTGGTTGCTGTTGATGGTGCATAGTTGAAGGATTAGATTGTTGGGATTGTTGTTGTTGTTGTTGATGAGGATGATGATGTTGTTGTTGATGTTGTTGATGTTGTTGCTGTTGTTGTGGTTGTGGTGGGGGATAAGAATAATTTCGTGTTGTGTTGAAACGTGAAGACCAGTCAGGCATTCCACCAACGAGGCTTGAAGCAGTGGTACTCTCTAGTTCAGTCATGATGATCTACTCAGTTTTTTTCCTTGTAGGTTTATATGGATTTATGATAATAACTGTTTAAAAAGAAACAATGTCAGTAATCGTGAACAAAACTTGTAAGACGAGTTCACAGAGAAAAAAAAAATAGATTTGTGTCATTTGTGTCAGCATTTATATATATCTTATCGAGAAAAAAAAAATGGATAGTTGGTGGGAAAAAAAAAAAGAGGCTAAAAAAAGGGGGGCTAGATCTAATGGCTACACCGCAGTTGAAAGTTTATCAAATTAAGATCTGAAACATTATTTTATATATTATATATTTATATTATACACAAGAAAAAAAAATTAAGAAAAGGTTAAAAAAGAATTCCCGGGATAATGAAAATAATTGCCCGGACATACAATCCGTTGTTAATACTTATAAAGGGAAGGGGGCTGGTTTATCTCGTGATCTATCTTTTATCAATTTTTTTTAATTGATTGATTGGTAAAGAATTGAAGGAGGGAAGGTTGAAAAAAAAACTCGAACTCAAGTAAATTGAATCAATGACCGAATTAAATTAACACAAGTCTATTTTGTTTTAAAAAGTTTCGAACTCGTCAATAAAAAAGAAAGCGAATTAATTAAAAACTGCGATACGTTACCAAATAATGTTCTCTCACAGATAATGAATAATTAACCAAATCGTTCCTTAGATAAACAAGTAAATAGAAGAAAAAAAAAATCGGGATATTTCTTTCTTCTTGCAAATTGTTTGTTGTCGAAAGAGAAATACTTTTTATTATATATTATATATATTTTTTTTCGTAAATACGCTATTGTTTATATATAATTTTCGTTTGTAAATATTTATATATATATATTATATATATATTTATTATATGGTACAAAATAGAGCTACGTATACACTAAAGCTGCAAGATTCTCTGTTATTTTAGGGAAAAAGAACAAGAACGAAATGAATATTTATTTTGTTGACAGAAACTCAGATTGAGTGGTGGTTTTTATAAAAAAATTAAGAAAATGAATTTTTTCATTGGTTTTGAAATAATATATTAAATTATGAAATATATATTATATTATATTATTATATGTTATTTTTTTATATGCATAAGGTTAACTTTAGAATAGAGTAATACAAATAAGTGTATATCTACATAAATAATTATATTATTTAAAATAAAATTTATGTGATAAATTTTAAAATATCGTTTTACATTACTTTTTTTTTTTTTAATTTATGTTTAATATGTTTACTGTTAAATATATATTATTCTAATATATAAATTTATTCTCTACTTGCCACTTTCACTCATTTTATCACTCACTTAAATATCTTGATATTCTCATTACGTTCTTGATATTCTTTAATATTCTTAATATTCTTTAACATATACTCAGTATTTTTAAATATTCTCAATATTCTCTCACTATTTTCAATACTTTCTTCCATTTTCATTATTTTTTAATTCTCTCATACAAAATAAAATAAAAGTAATTAATATAAACCAAAATAAATATTTTTACAATATATATATATATATATACCTACATTTTTTTTTTATATTATAACACTAAGGGTGATAATCAGATTTAAATGATTTAAGCCGAAAATGGTATAAAGTGATTCTATTAATAAAAGAAAAAAAAAGATTATTATTATATATACGCAGATTTTATATAGCATACATACACGACATATTTTTACTTTTTTATCAATTAACACGCTCTCAAATTAATTGAACACTCACTTCTGATTTATAGATTGGTTCATCTTTTTTTTCTTTCCTATTAACATTCGTCACAAAAAAAAAACCCTTGCGAGTCACCTAAAAAAAATATACCTTAAAAAAGGGCAAGACCCCACCCCAAAAATTTTTATTATCCCAATTTCACTATTGTATCAGTTAAATATTGCCCACGTTTATCTTTTATTTTCAAATATTTATCTTGAAGAAAAAAAATAAACATTTATTTTTATTATTTGTTATTTAAAAGTCAAAAATATATATTTATAAATATATTTTTATTGTTTGAATTTTTTTTTTTGGTAAATTAATTATAAATAAATACAAATTACTAAAAAATTTTTAATAATGCGAAAAAAATAAAATATTCAATATTGTTTATTATTATAATAACAGAGAAGTTAATTTACTATTTCATTTTCATATTTCATTTTTGCATAAATTTTATTATGTAAAGAAATTATTCATTCACAAATAATTTATTAATTATTTTTATGCATAATTATTATTTTTTTTTAATTTAATTCTATTAGAAAAATTTATTAACCTACTAATGAACAAATAGAAATATTCTTCTCTTCTCTCTATATGTTTTACGTGACCTTCTCTATGGCCTTCTTTACTATCTTTTTATAACCTTCATCTAGAATTCTCCAGAATATCATCATTCCATCAAATCACTTAACTTGTTGAAACAAACAATTTTATTATTAGTTTTAGTCCGAATTAATTATGATGATTTGATCTAAAAAATATTATTTTAAATTGTGATGATTAAAAAGAAAATCCATAATAGTTTCAAATCACGTGAACATAAACCCCTTAGGTTATGCTGGTTGTGCTGTTAGCATACATTCTTTTCTTTACCACATTGACCACATATACTAATAAAGAAATTTTAATTAATATTACATAACATAAGCCGCACTTGGATAGTCATTTCCGTAAATTTTTCGCTATTGGTATTTTTCTCTTGGGCTACCATACAATTTAAAAAATATTCTTGTACTCGCTGCCGATATTATTGGACATTGGATTACAATAAATTTTCATATTGAACTAAACCATTTCAACCATTGAAATTCTTAAGATTATATAAATTAATGTATGAAGACGCGAAATTTATGCATCATTAAAAATTGTTTGAGCATTTATTCCTTCGTCATCAACTATCTGATTACAAAATAATTTGCTATTTAAATTGGGTTCGACAATTTTTATTCCTTGATTCTTAAAAGAAATTTGAAAAAAAAATTTAAGCATGCAGCAAAAAAGATCCTATGTAATATAATTTATTAGATCAATCAAACAATACTTTCCTTTATTATTTGATTATTAATAAAAGTAAAACATTTATTAAAAATTTGTTTCATCATAATATCTATCATAGAATATTCTAATAACATAACACGTGATGATATATTGTTTTATTCCCGCCAAAAAAAAAGGCTCCTTGAATTTAAAATTTCCAGAAATTCATTCCAAACATGCAATAAAAACATTACTTACATAAATAGTCATTCAAAATTCAAAAGAACCAACTAACACATTTGAAATTCAGATTGCATAATCTTAAGAAGTTTTAACCATCATTTAGAAATTTACCATGTTACCTTTTCTGCATGCATTTATCTTTCCTGTTCCATGTTAGAATATCATCTTTACTCATATGATAACAATAATATTTTCTAAACGATTTACATTCTTTGATTATGATATTCTTCCAGAACAAGAATTTGATAAATTAATTGCGTGACATTGCTTGATTGATTGTTTTTTTTTGAACACTTTATACTAATTTTACTAATATGCTACCTGTCGATCAAAAAATATTAATATTGTTTTTACTATTATTACTTTCACGAAGTTTTCCGGGTAAATTTTAATGGTTCTTTATTTTTTATAATTTAGATAGATAAACAAAAATATAAAAAAGTCTGAAATCATTGTGAATTCTAAATACTTAATTACTTTCACATTTGATGCAGGGACCCCTTAGTACTACCATATCATTCATATCATTGTTAAGTTTATCAAAAAAAAAAAAAAAATTCAAAAAAATTTTTTTGGAAATTGAGATAAATTAGATAAATTACCAGAAAACCAAACAGAATTGATTTTTTGAATTTTAGGTTCGTTAAGTTTGAAAAGAAATTTATTTCATTTACTAATGATGCTATATTACTAAGTTTAAACTTCATTGTTATAACATACTTAAATTAGACAAATTTGAAAATAGATAAAACGTAATTTCATTTCATTAGAAAACCTGTTCAATAATATAAAGCATAATCTTAAAAACTTTAGATGAATAACTTTATTAGTAATAATTATATTAAATTTAAACAATAGATGTATCGACAGTTAGGTTTTTACTGAATTCTTCTGAGAGAAATACATTGGTTCTCAAAGTAAACAAAATGAATTAAAAAATCAAAGATTTTTAATCATAATTTCCTCTTTTGGTTAACAACAAGTCTTAATGTTGGTTCAAATCTAATTTTAATAAGGTGCATCGTTACTAGTGGCTTTGCGCATGATCCTTGATGATCCTTGATGATCTCGATGATCACACCGGATACTCAAATACGCCAAATACACAAAATGCTCATGTGATGTAAGAATTATTTCTCCGACCTCTTTCGGATAGGATATCCTCTTTTTTAAGGAGATTCATGATAAAGAAAAGATAAAATGTAGAAAAAAAAAAGATAACAAAAATTCAAATAGATGATTATGTCATGATCGTGTAATGATATTAACACATTTTCAATTACTCAAATTAATTTCAGAATTGAGAACTTTTTGTCTTTATCGAATAAGAATTTTCACTTTTGTCATTCTCTTAGCCAAAGTTCCTTGTAAATTAATAGGGATTATCCCCACAATTCTAGTCCCTTTTTTAAAATAAAGAATAGATATTTATGTTAACGCTCAATTAGGTAGCAAACCTTGCATGATTAGTAAAGAAGATGTTTCAACGATAAAAATAATAAAAAAAATGAAAGTAATAAAATAATTGTAAATTTTCATTAAAATAAATCTATAACTAGTAAAAATAATCGTGAAAACCGTGTGTTAAATAACTTTATTTGGCATCATTAAAAAATTTCTCAATTCGGAAACAAAAAATTTTAAGGTATATTAGAAACTTCTTTAATTGGTAC
>CAJVPY010005902.1:0-11012 GCA_910591965.1 Dentiscutata erythropus | reverse complement strand
CACCATTATTGGGCAAATTTGTGAATAACGGCAATTTGGCTCAACCGGACAAATGATTGGCTGACAAGTGCCGCTTCACGGCACTTGTCAGCCAATATTATTTGTCCGGTTGAGCCAAATTGCCGTTATTCACAAATTTTTGCCCAATAATGTATACTTAGGGGGTATATTGATTCCCTTTTTAGCACCACTTATTTTAACTTTTTTAGGCTCAAAAAACAACATTACGTCTATCGCTATAAATTTAATTACGGCTATCTTACGGCACTGTTATGTAATCACACATCACAAAATTTCTGCAGCTATAGTAAACGCTGTAGTTTAAAACTTGATAATTAGCGAACAACACTTGCAAATTTAATCATACGATCTACTATATTTGAGTTTTATTATAAGATCGTCAACCATGGTAATAAAAACATAGATTCATGCATGACCATTACAGGTTATCATGAGGTTACGAAGCAAGTATCTTTCATTTGTAAAAACATAGTTAACAAATTAAGTAAAGTTTTGCGTACTGATTAAGATATGACATAATAATTATGACAATCTACTAATTGGGGAATAACTCGAATTTTCCGAACGCTAATAAAGTTTGTACAAAATATTTATAACTGGTTGACATACTTTTTTTTTACTCTCTAAATACTCTTCAATCTTTCAAGTTATTAATCTCTCAAGTATTCAAACTTCGAAAGATGTTTCCACAATTTTCAAACAATCTACAAATAGGCTTATTAGAATCTACACTCTTTTTGCGGGGATCGCCTGAAGAATCATTAGGGTCTTTTTTAAGAGGAGATTTGATTTTAAACCTATCCAAACCCATGGAAATTAAGAAAATTGAAATGAAATTCGTGGGTAACCTTCGAGCATATTGGACAGATTCAAACAAATCATATTCAGGTTAGGGTCAATACATTTATATCAATATGGCGACTTTAAATTTTGAATCTCATTACTTACGTTATTAGGACTACACAAATAAAGAAAATTTAATAAATCATATCTGGTCATTTCTTGAACCCACGATCTCTTCTTCTGCTACCAACCGAGTCTCAAAATCGCGTATACGACTCTTCTCAATAATAAGTGGCTCACAATCACATTTGATTCCAGCCGGCGTATACACATTTCCATTTGAATTATATTTATCTGGGTCTTTACCTGAAACCGTAAATACAAAATTTGGCAGCATAAACTATAAACTGACTGCTACCGCAACTAGACCACGCTTCTTATTTGATCTAAACACAACATTGCCGGTTAAAATAATCCGAACGATATCAGATCAAAGTCAAGGAGTTGGTGTTGCCATATGTAAAGAATGGAAAAATAAATTTAGATATGAAATTACCATGCCGAATAAAGCAATACGAATGGGAATGCCTATAGAGATTGATATTAGAGTATTTCCCCATATCAAAAAATTACAAGTAATCGATGTGGAAATATTGTTAATTGAGACTACTACATATAAAGGTTCGAATTCATCTTTCACTGTCAATAACTAATGTATCAGAATTTTAACCGATCTCATGTAACAATTTTGTAGTTGAAGGACAAAAACGGTTTGAGTCAAAAACAGTGGCAAATTGCAAATATATTAAATTTGAGCAAATAAAAAAGAAAGACGATGAAAACAATCACTGTGTAGTCTGTAAAGAAAACCGAAATGAAAATGTTGAAAGTTTTTATTATACCAAAAACATTTCATTTCAAACATATAAATCCTCGAATAAGATGCATTGTTCTTGTGCTACCTCCGTAATTACGATATCACACTATTTAAGATTTATTTTTAATATTCGAGTACCGATTAGAAATAGCATGCGAGTGAAGCAACAACAAATTCAATTTGATGTTCCGGTAACAATATTGTCTAGCAAATGCGAGGATGAATTACCACTTTATTGTGAACCTGAATACGATTATTCATCAAATTTGCTTTGTGAGCCTCCAAGTTATGATAAATCTATAAGTTGAATATTATCATAACTAAATTTTATGTATTTATTATTCTTTAGTTAGGGGAAAGTTTTTATTATAAATTCATTCATAATTTTTTTTAAAATTAAAAATTAAAAATTTTTAATAATAGTATTTGAAAATTTAATTTTATATCATAAGAAAATATTTATAAGTTTAAAGTATATTTATCATTGTAATTTTTGTAACTTATTTGTAAAAATTAAGATATTGTTAATAAAAAAATTTAAAGTAAAAATTTTGAAGCGAAATTTTAACTTTATTAAAAAGGTTTAATAAATTTAAAAAAAAATTTATAAGTTGATAAAATATACAGCATACATATTTTATTTTAAATGCTAAATTTTAAAAAAATATATCGATATCCTTATTATTAAAAGTTAGGGGCAAATTTGCCCCTGATATACGTAGAGTAAGGGATATCATAAACATAAACATAAATCATATGCTTGTGACAACAGAGATTAAATTATTTTTTAAGTCGACGAATCAACTTTTTCAACATATTCAATTAAATCAACAATTCTTGTTGAGTAAGCCACTAAAATTATTTAGGTTAAAGCAATTAATATATTTATACAGTAAATAAGTTTCGAAGATATAAATGACTTACATTCATTATCATACCACGCAATAACTTTAAAAAACGTAGGATTCAGTTGAATGCCTATATAATTTATTTATTTTAATCATAATTTTATAAATATTTTCATTATAAATATTTTTAAAATACTAACCAGCCTTAGCATCAAATACACTTGAGCGAGTTTCACCAATAAAATCCGAGGAAACAACCTTACAATATAGTGTTAAGTAAGTCCTCCAGACAAAAAAAATAATAAAATAAAAATAAAAAGAAAATTTACTTCATCCTCAGTATATCCGAGAATTCCTTTTAATTCGTTTTCGGAAGCATATTTCATAACCTTTTTAATATCTTCATAAGTAGTTTCTTTTTCCAGACGAACAGTTAAATCAACTGCGCCAACATTTAGAGTGGGGACACGGAAGGCTAGACCAGTCAACTTGGCGTCCAACGATGGAATTATCTGGAACATTAGGAGAGTGACATATCGATATTACATCATTACGATTACGTAACAGAACCTTAGGATCGATTTGTTTACAGTAGGACTGTGACGTAATATTTTTTTACTATTGGGTCTCCCTTCCCTCACGTCATATTTAAATAATATATAATTTACTGCTAAAAAATATTACGCAATACCCTTAGGATTTGGATTTGGCTTCTCTCCACACTTTCGATTCCAGCCAATCAGCATCAGTCACGGGACAAGACCTCGCCTTTCGCACACTAACAATATATAACAATAACAATATATATATATATATATATTGGTATAACTTTATAGCTAACCCTAAATAAGATGTCCCAATTTAAAAAGATGAAAATAATTCTGACCAATAGAAAGTGCGGAGAGAAATTTGGGTTTGAAACTTGCTTTAGGGTAAAATAGCAGTAAAATCACGCAAGGAATTTTTTAATTAGAGCACGAAAGTGGTTAATTAGATCAGATATTCCTGATTAAAGTTCCATCTTATAATTTTTCGTTGGCTAATTTGGCTCGGAACATCACGTGTTCGGGAAATCGATCCTACGTCCTAGCGCAAAAAGTAGATATAAATATACTGACTTTGCCAACGGCTTTTGCAGCTCCCGTGGAAGTAGGGATAAGATTCTGTGCTATTCAATAAAATCGTAATTAGAGTGAATTACATTATCATTAATTGGCATAAAGCTGATGACAATTATTGAATACCAGCTCCTCTGCCTCTTCTCCAATCCTGTAAGAACAAAAAGATTAAGTTCAATTTCAATTGTTTTATGCAAATCACAATAAAAAACCATTTTACTTTGTCAGAAGGGCCATCAACAGTTTTTTGAGTTGCTGTAATTGGATGGATAGTTGTCATCAATCCTTCGATAATACCAAAATTATCGTTAAGGACTTTGGCGATCGGTGCCAAACAATTTGTAGTACAAGAAGCGTTGGAAATAATCTTGTATTCAGGCTTATAAGTTTCCAAATTTACACCGTAAACAAACATTGGCACATCGTCACCCGGTGCACTAATTATGACCTGAATTCATTTTTAAGATGTAAAATGTCGCCTGTTTTTGATAGGTTTTTTAATGAAATAATTTTACCTTTTTTGCACCCTATAAAATAATACGTAATAATATAAAATGATTATATAATCACAAAGGTTACGAAAGATAAACAAGAGTTGAATTGGAATTTTCGCATACCCCTAAGAATTAAACAAAATATTAATCACTATAATTTCTTTACTCGATTTAGAAAAGATGAGTTAAATAATACCTTGCAAATGAAGCGATGCTTTTTCCATAGTTTTGAAAATACCAGAGGATTCAACTATGTAGTCGGCACCTACTTTTCCCCACTTGATATCCTGGGGATTCTTTTCAGCAAAAACAAAAATTTCGTAATTGCTTACAAGTAATTTTCCATCTTTTATTTCGACTTGACCTTTATATCGTCCATGGATAGTATCATATTTAAACAAGTAAAGCTGTATATGTAGAAATATGATTTGTTTTTTAGAAATGCATTATCATTTATGTTTCGTTCAACAATATATAGTTGTTAGACGAAACCTTTTTCGCATGATGACGAAAGACGAAACCTTAAAATGACAAAACCCTAGTGCTCCCGCTAAAAAAAAAAAAAGTTATTTTCATTGAATAAAAATTAATAATTTATCCGGAGATCAGTATTCAAAATTACATATAGGCCAGCAAAATAATCCAGCTCATTTTTTCCGGGTAACGCTAGGGTTGTTATAGACCAGTTGAAATAATAAATAATGAAGCACAAAGTAAACACCAAACGATTTCTCACTAGAGCTGATATGTAGTGACTAATATAATATGATATAGAATACTCATTTCTAACTTCCTTTAAACAATTCAAAACTAGGTTTCGCGTTTCGTCAGCGCGAAATCTCGAGGTTTCGTTACAATAGTCAATTTACGCGCATCACGGGTAATAATTGTTGCGGCTGAAGCTGGAAACGGAAATTTTAATTATTTTAATATGAAATTTTCAAAAATTTTTTGGGCCTTTTGTTAGGGGGGTTTTTTTTTTTAGGGTTAGGTTAGGGTTTAGGAGTAGTTTTAATAATAAAAGAGTATAAATGAATTTTGTTAGGGTTTATATTTTTAATTAAGGTCCCTAATTACAATCATCAGCCGTTTCCAGCATATCAGCCCGCGACAATAATTTTTTTTACAATATACGTAAGTAGTGAGGGGTGAAGGGTCGCCTTTAACAGAAAATAACGATCTTTTCAGATTGTGTGAATAATTTATATTTTCTTACTCACTATATGTTCAATACTCATGAATGGATCATTCAAAGCAACAACTCGGACATTCGGATTTTTTACACAAGCGCGAAGAACAAGTCGTCCTATTCTTCCAAAACTAAAGTGAAGATTACATGAATACTTTATGAAGAATACCATCGTATTTGAATAAATTAAGTGCTTTTATTACCCGTTAATGCCAATTTGAATAACCATCTCGTTTCTTAGAATATTTTAAGAAATAAAAGGATTAAGGAATATGCAATTTATACGTTTATCGCGTTCTATATTGGAATTTTTAATTGGCTGATTGGGAAAATTGATGATTGGCTTATAAATGTATTAAAAATAATTTGTTTAACGTGAACCAAATGAATTTTTAATTTCTTGTCATACTAAATCATTGTTTAAATTAAATTTAAAAAATTAAAAATGCTTTTTTCATATATGCATGATGTGTTGAGACACGCAACTTCGTATCTTGTGTCATCATGATTTTTTATCAAAGTGGCTTCTGAAATTCCATCGAATCCACGTTTGACAAAATTTGATTATGCACTCATTTCCATTTGAATGTCTCGTTAAAAATTTCAATTGAAATCTACATAATCTCTGATAATCTAAAATGGTAATCAAACAAATATAGTTGCTTTTACCAATAAATATCTTTAAGCAATTAAGATGGTGAAAATAATTTTAATGATTGGCAATTCAGAAATAACCAATATAAACAGAGTTTCAAAATTATGGGGGCAAAGTATTACATTTCAAAATGTTAGGTACAGTATAAAAACTATAATATTCTATTTAACTTTAAATTATTTATAATTTAAAAAATTACGCATATTCGGTCATACAGTATAATCACTTTCTATAGTCTTACTAGGCTGAATTTTTTATTTTTATTTTTTTTTTTATAAGTCTTCATATATTGTGAGAGACGAATATACATGCTTTATGAAACTAAAATCATATAAATTAAATGCGGGTTAATGATTCAACTTGAAAGTTTTAAACTATGAGAAACAAGAAAATGGTTATATTTTAATGCCAATTTTTTGCAATAAATTAGCTTTTAACCTCAATATGCTTCAGGTTTTTAATTCGGATTTATATGTAAAAATATAGCATGCCAGCACACTGCCTTCAACTCATGCCCAAGATGAGTATTTTGGGGTAGATCAATAAAATCGATAACTATAGTTTCGGAAGCATTTCACAGTATGACTTAAAATAACAAAAGATCCAAATGAATTAACCAATTATTAATTATCTTTAGCTAATCATACAAAAACCAATTTTTATCAGTTACAAAATATAACACTATATGGGTGCTGCCAAGGGAAAAAGGTCGTTCGGACTTTTGAATATAATATATTCGAAAGTCAGAACAGCCTTTTCCCTTGGCGGCACTCATATTGTTATATTTTGTAACTGATAAAAATTGGTTTTTGTATGATTAGCTAAAGATAATTAATAATTGGTTAATTCATTTGGATCTTTTGTTACTTTCAAGTAAATTATGTTATAATATTATTATAACATAATGTACTTGAAAGTCCGAACGCCTTTTTCCCTTGGCAGTACTCATAGTCAAAAAGAAAATTGAATCACATGACCTGATATTTCGTTTTCGTTAACGCATATCAAAATCAGATTTGTAACGCATATCAAGCTCAGAAATTGACTTTTATTTCGAGAAAATGCACATTAGTAAAGATTTTTGGCAGTTGCCCACCTTGTTTAATGTGTTGAAGTCCGCTGCACGCATGAATATATTGCAGGTGACGTTGCGGGTATACTTTGTATCACTAACCTTTGATGTCCTCGAAATCCATATACATAGTCCTAATCTTACCACTTCTTTAATGCTATACTATCGCTATGAATAGGGATTTTGGTGGTTATTGTGCGTGTCTGCCCATATCGATAACAAATCTAAATGCAATTTAGAAAGCTTTAGTTAACGATTTTTGACGCGATAGTTTTCCTATGCTTCTACAAGTAAGACTCGTTGTAGTAAAGTGATCAGACTGTAAGATTTTCTCACTATATCGAGAGTCTATTAGTAAATTTACTATATTGAGTCTAATTCGTTATATTGAGAGACTTTTTATATAACTGGTTTTCACTATAATGGGTGGTTCATTATAACAAGAGTTCTACAGTATAATCACGCGTTCTTTAATCTATCTATCAATTAATCAATTTACGACTATGGTTAGAGCTAGAACCATCCTTTCCCAAATCTACACGAAATCTGTATAAAAACTTGTAAGAATGATGCATTAGCGTAAATGCAGAAAGTGGATCAGAGTTGTACACATAGTGTGATAATTTGATTGGACTGATATCACATGACCGTGTACGCGAAATTAAAGATATAAAAGGCACTAATCCTTCGTCGCACTTTCTCTTTCAAAGTCTTTTTTTTTAAAAAAAAAAAGTTATATCATTCTTTTGAAAGCTTTAAAAGCTGAAATCATTTTTGATTTTTTGAAAAAATTGGTCATTGTACTTTTTTTCAATGAAGCTATGCACCACTTTTAAATGTCAGTCACATATTTCAATAATAGTTTTTCTTGCGATAATATCTCGCCTTTTTACTTGGTTTGTCGCCTTTCTTTCCATTTTTATCATCGATGCTTATGATTCAGCTTCTGATATAATATTGATGAATGAGTCATCTGGAATCATTCAAAAACTTTTCAATTTATCTTTTCATGTGTTTCTACGTTGGGATGCCTTCTATTTCTTACATTTGGCTGAAGAGGGTTACGTTTACGAACAAGAACATGCGTTCTTTCCGCTGTTCCCATTTCTAACGAGATTGTTAGGAAATTCACGCAAGTCATTTATCATTTTACTGCTAATATTGTTAATTGTTTGATCATTAGCGTATTCATCCTAATTCCATTTTTTTAGTTTTTCTACCTTTGAGTTTCTTCTTAACGTATGAACAAGTATTGCTTTTATCTGGCGTATTAGTCGCTAATGCTTCTTTTGTATTAGCATCAGTTAGTTTATATAAGTATGTTTACCTAATTCTATTAAATATTATGTTTTTCAAACTCAATTTAACTTTTGGTTTAAAGACTTAGTATTAAGTTATTTCACGATGAAAAATTTGCCTTCGTCACTGCGATGTTTTACATACTCACCCCATCATGCATGTTTATGTCTGCAATGTATACAGAAAGCCCGTTTGCATTATTGAGTTTTTTAGGTATGAATCTATTTGTGAGCGGAAAACTGTGGAGCTCCGCATTTTTATGGTCATTGGCTTCTTTGACAAGATCGAATGGAATTGTTTTTTCTGGTTTTTTTGCTTTCAATTTGCTAATCAAGGAAATTAACAGGATCACCCTGATAGTAGTTATTTAATTATTTCCTTATGCTGCAATTTTAAATAAATATAAATGTGTCTGATTTTGTTATTTTTATAGAAACTTGCTGTGCAATTAATCAAAACTATAATTTTGAGTTCCATCGTTTTTTTGGGATTTGGAGCATTTCAACTTTATGGCTTTGATCAATTCTGTATTTATGCTACTCCAATTCGCCCATGGTGTTTACAATCTTCAATTCCACTTCTGTATCTGTATGTTCAAGAAAAATATTGGTGAATATCTCTTATTCAATATGCATTAAATGAAGTTAATGTTGCAATCTAATCTAGCCTTTCTATCAGGAATTGTGGATTCCTGACATACTATGAAGTTAAACAAATTCCAAATTTCTTGTTCGCATTTCCTATGATATCATTCTCATTTTTTGGCATATACAAATATGCTAACTACGACTATAAAAGAATGATAAGCCTCGGTTTACAAAGTAGTCAGCCTTTGGAAACCACAGGTATGCTCTATATGTATAATATTTTATTCATTATTTTTGTAAGTTATTGCTAAAAAACGGATCTCTATGACAGAAAACTCAAAAATACAAAAAGATAAACAAAATCAGTCACCCTACTTTTCATCAGATCTATTACCCTTTATCTACTTGTGGCTAATTCTCTTACTTTATGCAATAACTTCAATGCATATTCAAGTTATCACCCGATTTTTTTCCTCGCAGCCTACAGTTTATTGGTTTGCTAGTCATCTATTTATGACTTCTATTTCAAAAAATTCTACGAGATTGGATAAAAAGCTTGGTTATGCAGTATTACGTTACTTTGTTTTGTACGGATTGTGTGGTATTGTGCTTTTTTCAAACTATTATCCACCGGCTTGAAAATTTGGCTTAATCAACAAGTAATATAAAGATAGTAATCAGTGGCCTTTTGTTTATGAAGATTTTGACGAGTAAGATAGAGATTTGATTTGAAATTGTTGTTTATTTGAAAATCGGTAAAAGTATATATTTTAGTTGTACTTAGTGTGTTATTGAAAAAAATAGACATTATTCTCAGAATCCAGTTATCGTAAAAATTAATGTAATTATTTGATAAAAGATTTTATGTGTTATAAGTAGATTCGGAATCTATTTAAATGTGTTCTAAATCAACTTAGCGTAAAAAACCGCACATTTACGCGTTGTTTTTGAACCGCGTTATACACATCACTCTGTTTATATCGCCATTTTTGAGACATTAGTAAAAAAATCCAAAATGCCAATATAGTGAGTTATACCGAAAAAAATGTCAGTATAGAAAGATTTTACTATGGTGTCATTATATCAAGATGTCGGTATACACAGAGCGACGTGTAGTAAACATAGTTATCCTGTTGAACAATTCATCTGATCAAATTTACGGGTTGAATATGTATTATAGAATAAGGCATTCATCCAAGTATTATTACAAATAGAAGTGTTATTACAAATAGAATTAGAGTTTTGATACATTCAATTTAATTTATAGATATTAATTATTAGAATACTTTTTGGCTTAGTTATTTGTATAAAAGTTTTGTTTAAAAATTAAAAATTGTTTTTCTAATAAAATTTAAGTTATTGAATTAATAAATTTTTTTTAATTACAATTTAAGTAAATATTTATAAAATTAATTTTTTTTTAAACATCAACTCTTTCCGACGATCATCTGGACCATATTTTTCCAAAAAACTTTTTGACTAAAAAACAGTAATGTACTGCAAGAAAAATGTAAGACATGGGAAAAGGGCATAAGAAGAACCACACTTGTTGTTTAGAGGTAGTTCTCATATGCTACCTGCTGACAAGCTTAGAGTTTATTACTTACGGCAGCACGGCACTTGTCATTTAGAGATAGTTCTCATACACTATCTGCCAACAAGCCCAGAGTTTATCACTCACCAAAAAAACTTAGTACTGTGCAAACTTGTGGAACACTTGTTGATATCTTTAGAACTCACACTTATTTGAATATGTGCTAGTGGTCTTCTCTGTGTTTTTCACTTTTTGCTGTTCTCACCAAAAATTTCAACAAAAAAGTGGGCATTTTAGCTTACCCTCTCCAAAAGATCGGCATTGTTTACACCTACCTAATTCGGACAACTCAGTAGAATGCAGCCATGTATTTGTTTTATTTATTAATATGGTGCTATAGTACAAGAAAGAAATTGCCACTCTCATTTAGGAGATACCCAAGTCGAGTCGGTATCCGAAATGAGTCCCAAAGCTAAACCGAAGGTTTACAATCGAGATATAGTAATTAGTTGCAATTATTATATAATTTTTATCT
>CAJVPY010005901.1:0-11013 GCA_910591965.1 Dentiscutata erythropus | reverse complement strand
AAAATCAAAAAAATTATATCATGCGATATCATGCGCATTTTATATAACGTGCGCATTAATGCGCATTCATGCGCATGCTATTATAAAATGCGCATTTTCCCATCTCTAGTTATAATGCTATATACTTGCAGTATAAACCTCTAATCCAATCGAATATATTTAGTTATGGCCATAAATTTGCGATCGTTATAGTATAAAAAAAATTTTTTTTGACCAATCAAATATTTCTGGCCCGCAGGCCATGTAGATCAATTGCTCACGGGCCGGCCCGGGTCGTCCCATAGCCCATGCGGGCTCGACCCGTGACCGATCTGGTCCGACCCGTTCCTACACTAGTAGTATATTACTTTGCTAAGAAATTTTCACAACAATAAAGCTGCATGCAGGAGTAACAATTTTCTGAGAAATTATGCAATAGCTATGACGCCTTATCATGTGCGCGTACTTTGGTGGCGCCCTGGTATCTCACACAGTGTATGTAATAGTTAGATGAAAGGATTATATGGGAATTTAGGCTATACTTAAAAGAGTTATATACATATATATCTATTTATTAATATAGGAGAACGGGAATGCGAAGATTATTCTATTCTACATGGTGGAGTGAAAGATGCTCTTTACATTTTTACACTAAAGTTACATAAGAAACTCTTCATTAGTGTACAGAAGCCATTTATAAAAAAACATATAGTCTGTATGAGATCTGCACTTTTAATATAGCATTATATGCTGTAAATCACTATCCCCAGGGTTGGCAATGGAGTTCAATGGAGCTGTGAATGGAGCTAATGGAGCTAATGGAGCTCTGAATGGAGCCAATGGATACTAGTTTTTTGATCTCCATTCGCATAACCACCGAGCTCCATTGGCTCCATTGCCTGCCCTGACTATCCCATATATGTTTAGCATTTTCTTGGATCTTATTGGTCTCTATATTATAAAGGATATAATATGCTTATTGTGCTAATATAATTATAATATATATATTTTAAATTTATAAAATAAACATAATTCTTTGCTATATATATATATATATAGTCGAACCTCTCTAAAATCGCACTGCCGGAATCATAGTGACTTTTTTTGAAAATGTGCTTATAGAGAGTATGTGCTTATATAGAGGATTTTTTCTATATATTTATAATAGTTGGTTTTAAAATAGATGTGCTTATAAAGAGAATTTTTATATGATGTGCTTATATAGAGGGTGACTATAGAGAGGTTTGACTGTATATTTACTTTCTTTTATTTCTCAAAGCTCATTAGTGCAACGCTTTATTTTGTTATGGAGACATACTATAATTGGGAATGATCTAAGAATTTATTAACTTAAAATCGTATATTTTTAGCACGAAAATAAAGTTTGCACAGTAATGCATACATCTATCTATGGAATCAAAAGTCGTTGAACTTAAAAATCTTATAAATACAACCTGAATACGATAAAAAAATTTTGGGGGCTATATTAGATATATCAGTTATATCAGATATATAGCTCATATAACGAGATAGTATAAAATTTTTTGACCAACCGTTTTAATCAAAAAGGAAATGCGGCGGGTCATGAGTAAAAGCACAGCCAATAATTAAGACGATCTATGTCTAATCTTAAACATCATTGGAAATGATCTATGGCATTATGATAGGAGTGTGTTAAAAATAAATAAATATAATAAATTTGAAATTACTATTTCTATCGTGCAGCGGGAAGAAACGGAAATGGCTCACGCATTTAGGTACTCAGCCCGAAAAAACTAATTTCATCGCATAGCGGGCAGACACGGAAATAGCTATGACTTATACATTTAGGTACGTACACAGCCCGAAAAAAAAAGGAAGCAAATAAAAAAAAGAACGTCAGAAATATAATCATGAGATTCTTCAACTCACTTCCTTTACATGTTCTTCATGATATATTCAAAAGCATAGGACTTCGTTCTAAGTTTGTCACCTGATTGTAATTGTAATCCAAACTAAATTAAAATAAAATATGGATACAAAATAGATTAAAAATAGTAAATTAATAAAAAAAGTATTGTGTGCTATTGGACGTTCAGGGTATATACATCGTGATTTGCAAGCTATAAAAAATGGGGCTAAACAGAATGGTTTTACATATACAGGAAATCCTGTTTTACCTGGATTTAAAAAAATAGATGAACCAGGTACTATTATATCTGTTATATTAAAACTTGAAGATGGACAAATAGCTTTTGGTGATTGTGTGGATGTAATATTTACAGGTACAGCAGGAAGAGATGAAATATTTAATGCAGAACATCATATAGATTATGTTATTAAAGAAATTTCACCTAAACTTGTTGGATGTCAATTAAATAACTTTAGGTATCTTGCTTATGAATTCGATAATATTTATGATAAAAATAAAAAAATACATACAGCAATACGATATGGAGTTACTCAAGCATTATTACATGCTGTCTCATTATCATTAAATTGTACAATGGCAGAAGTTATTTCTTCAGAATATAAAATTAATCTTGCAAATAAATCGATACCAATATTAGCATCCTGCAATAGAGATGATTTTATGCAGATTGATAGAATGATTATTAAAAAAGTAGATTTGTTACCACATGCTTCATTTACAGACGTAAATAAACATATTGGATTAAAAGGTGAAAAATTAATTAATTATGCAAGAACAATTGTTAATAGAATAAAAGAAATAGGTGAAAAAGAATACTAACCAAAAATACATTTAGATGTTTATGGAACAGTGGGAGAATTATTTAAAATGGATTTTGATTTAATATCTGATTATTTAGGTGAACTTCAAAAAGCTACTTTTCCTTATGACCTTCTTATAGAATCACCTATCATAGCAAAAAATCAACAAGAACAAATTTTGGGATTTAAAAAAACAAAAGAATTGTTAGATAAAAAAGGATTTAAAGTATCGTTAATTGCTGATGAATGGTGTAATACTTTTGATGATATTAAATTATTTACAGATGAGAGGGTTTGTGATTATATTCAAATAAAAGTACCAGACCTTGGTGGCATTAATAATACTATTGAAGCAATACTTTATTGTAAAAAAAACAGAATCAAAGTTTGTCTTGGTGGCAGTGCTAATGAAACTGACCAATCTTCTCGCATAACTTCACATATTGCTCTTGCATGTAATCCTGATTTTCTATTATCTAAACCTGGTCTTGGAGGAGATGAAGGTGTTATGATATTAAGTAATGAAATGTCTCGTACACTTACAATATTAAACGAAACAGGACAACAACAGTAACAATATCAGGCATAACAGAAAATACCTCCCAAAGACCTAAACAAATAACCTATAAAACTATACAAATAATGAGGTTTATTAATAGGCTTAATTATTAGTATAATTGCTGGCTTCCTAATGGAAGATATGATATTTTATAGACAAGATCAAAAATTTAATAATAGAAAAAGGCTAAATATTGATTTTAATAATAAAGTTGTATTCGAAGGGTTTCTTAAAAAAATATGTGAAGGTTATTTATTGTTCTGACCCAAACTTAAAGAATTGAGAAATCATTTGAATGAAATAATAAAGCATTTAAAGGTCAATCTAATCTTTCTTTGAATGATAAAGAAATTGAAATGCTTTATACAAGAAATAAACACTCAAATGATAATAGATTTAAGCAAGTTAGCACATAATTTACTTGTAGTGCTAATTAGCGAATAGATTGAAAAACAAAAATTTCCGCCACATTAAAACATCCCTACCTCTTTTTTTTGTTTGGGCAATATCACTATCCTCCATTTCAAAACAATGATTTTTATGAGTAGCAAAATATTGTTAAAAAATAGAACTTTGTCATGATGAGCAATAATCCTGATGTGGTTTACTTTTTCATTATTTTGTTAGTTTTATTAAGTCATACTCGCTGCCAGTTACTATTTGGTAAATCCACCCACTATCATGTCAAAATAGCTATTATTTGATGAATATTAATATATTTTTTATAGTTACATTTTTTTGAGCAACAACTTACCTACAAATTAATTATTAAATTATGTTTCTCCAAATTCTCTAGTTGTTGTTGGTGGTTAATGTTTAGTATTCCTACCAATTCTTCTTTTTAATGAATAGTGATGTGGCCTTTCTCTTGCCGATAAGCAATAATTTTTACCGCCAATTTTTCCCAATTCCTGCAATCGCTGTAAAGGGAAAATAGATAGTATTATTTTTAATTTTAAAATCTTTAATTTGCTCTCCAAGAAAACAACAAGTAATTGCTCTTTATTTTTCTCAGTAATTAAAATCTACTTTTGTTTTTGTCTATATGGCGGCATCCATAATTTACGTCAAACCAGTACTGTATTGTATAGAAATAGGGATCTTGATGATAATGCTATATGGTTTTTTTCGTATTATCTTTTAAGATCTCCATAATAATACTGGCTTAACGTAAATTATGGATGCCGCCTTACGAACATAACGAGTATTTACAATACATTTTAATTAAACATGACGACGAACCATGAATATCAATTATGAGCTTCGAAAAAGAGTTTAGAAACATTTTTAGCAATTTACCTATTTAGGCATCATTTTCCTCACTACAACTTGCATTTCAAAGCTTTAAAAAAACGCAATAAGTGGAAGTCCATTCGCGTTTAAATCTTTATAACCAGTATTCAGGCAGCATTAAAAAGACTCTAATGAGATATTATTATATAATTATCAAATGAAGCCAGTATTATTTGATATCTAACAATGTTTTATACAGCAAAGCAGAGCAAAAAGATGCCTTTCTTGACCATTTTTGTCTTGTTTTCATTTATTGGTAAGTACCATTTAACAATTAAATTTTATCATCTATGAGTTATTTAAACCTTCATTTCTGTCAATTAGGAGGTTGGGATTATGTGAATTTCGAAAGCAAGTGTTGTGTAGTCAAGAAATAAATAAGAAGAATATTAGAATCGATTGAAAAACAGCAGTAAGTGATTAAATCTTTATAAATTTTTCATAATGCTTATATAACTCTAACTATATTTTTATCTAGAGAGGGGAGTAAGAAATGGTATAGCGTTGTGCGAAACACTCCAAGTTAGCGATTTATGATCCAATAGAAAAATCTCTTGAATTTATTATATCTAAATATTATGAACTGAAAAGTGATGTATATATTTGTATCTGAATGTATACGAATATTTGTAATATGTTAAAGAATGTATTAAATATGAAAGGGATTGTATTTTTGCATACTTACATCCAAGAACTAAGGAATCTTTGATGAAACATGTGGAATTAAAATTAATCAAACGTTACGCCAAATTAATTTGGAAAAAAGTAAGCTATTTCTTTGACACAAATCTTCTGATATATAATTTGTAATTAATTTATACAATTTTGCATAGTTGAATCAACTTTCACCGATATTATGAACAATCCGTGCAAAAAGCGTGGTCGAGCATTAACATTGTTATATCTTTAACTTACTTACAATACAAGATAATTCCGCTAGTACATGTTATAATTATAATCCAACACCATTTTTATTATTATAAAATGGTGTTGGGTATAATCATAACATGTACTAGAGAAATAATCTGGTATTGTAAAATAATTTTTTTATTTGCACACCGGATGAAAGGTTAGTCGTGTAACATTGACGGTTCCTCCTGTTTTATCACCGCAATAGCTAGTAAGTTCTGTAATAAGTTCTATTACTGAATTTTTTACAGTGAATTACGATACAAATGCATATTAGTAATACGAACTAACATATCCTTATCCACAAACCGTGTGCCATCGCATAGCGAGTAATTTCTGTAATTTAATTTTTTGCAATGAGTTACGCAAACTAACTTATATTTTTTCCGCACTGTGCGTCACCATAATAGTATGTAAGTTCTGTAATTGGATTTTTTACAGCGAATTACGATACATGTCCATAATATTAATACAAACTAACATATCCTTATCCACACAATGTGTGTCATCGCAAATAGAGAGTATGTTCTATAACTAAATTATTTTTATTCCAATAATCACTAATTAAATATGTTAATTATGATAGACGGTAATATTAAATTGTAGCTCTTAATGAATGAATACGTATATTCATTATTAGTCAATATTTAAGGTTTAAAAAGGAATTTCATAATTGGGCAAGTGGCAATATTTATATTGATGAATTTATTAAACAAGCTCAACTTAATTTGAAGACATCATCGAATGGATACCTTTTGATAAATTTACAAATGTCAAGTATCTTGCCAAAGGAGACTTTGCACTATTTTTAAAGCGGATATATTAAGGGATTTTATGCTGAGAAGAATGAATGGATAAGAAAGCCGCAAACGGATGTTTGTTTAAAAAGTCTTGATAGTTCTAAAGATATAAAACAAGAAATTCTTAAAAGAAGTATGTATAATAATGATTATATTATTATTATTATTATTATTATTATTATTATTATTATTATTATTATTATTGTTATTATTATTATTGTTATTATTGTTATTATTGTTATTATTGTTATTATTGTTATTATTGTTATTATTGTTATTATTATTTTAAAATGCACCTATGGTGTTTAGTACCATATATAATTGTCTTTAATAAAATTTAGGGTTAGGGTGCATTTTTATGATTTTTTTTTATATATTATTATACATATTAGATATAAGGTTTTAGTTTTAGGTTTTGTGAGGTTTTTGGGTAGTGATGGGAATTTCTAATTGTTAATTACGAATTGTTAACAATAAAAAATTAAAAATTAATTAATAATTTAACAATAATTTCTAAGCAATTAATAATGAATTGTCCAATATGCATAGAATAGTATCGTAGAAAATAATCCAATTGATGATTTAACCAAATCATTGATTACATTAATGAACATTTGTATTTATTTAGTATATTCAAGGGATAATTAATAAATGTGCATAAGAATATTTGATCTAAACAATTATATTGCTATTACTGCAATATGCAAAACTTACAGTTATCACCATTGGTGATAGAAGACTTTCATTACTGTTGGCAGTTATAGAAGGTTTGCTATTACTGTTGGTGTTATAGGAAGTTTATTATATATAGGAGCTATAGGAGGTTTGTTGCTACTACTGTTAATTTCCAGGTTTTGTTTGCTATTCTTCCCAGAAATAAGTATAGGCAAGAATGTATAGGAGGTTTAAATGTGGTTCACTACTACTATTAATTTCTGGGTTTTATTTGCTATTCTTTCCAGAAATACAATATAAGCAAGAATGCATAGGAGGTTTACCATCATAAGACACAGTTTACTACTACTATTAATTTATAGGTTTTATCTGCTATTCTTCTTAGAAATATAAGTAAGGGTAAAGAAATAATTAATAAATGTGCAATTTAGTTTTTTTTTTAAAAAAAATAATATAAATGTAATATAGACTTTTATTGTATACTTCTGAAAAATATTTTATTAAAAGTATAGCTGATTGTATATTTATTTAATTGCTATATATATATCACTAAATATTTTGTCACTTTGCTAAATATTTCATAGCTTTGCTAAATATTTCATTACTTTGCTAAACATTTAATCACTTTGTTAAACATTTAATCATTATATTTGCTCATATAAAACAAAAAAAGTATATTTCAAACTTTTCAAATTAAAATGCTATTAGAATCTAAATGTAGTAGAAACCCAGGTCCTATTTGGGATCATTTTGAATGAGGAAACTTAGTTAATTTGAAGCATTTTCAAGCAATATGTAGTTATTGCCATAATCCAATATTGGGAGTTTCTGAAAGAATGCTTAATTATTTAAAAAATATTTGCAAAAAAGTTAGAAAAGAAGTACAAGACACTTTAGACAATATTAAAATTAATAAAAAAATATCCAAAACAAACATGCTCGAGTTAATATTACACAGGTCGAAAGATAAAAAATCAGACACAAATCGGGTACCTGATTTGTGCCTGATTTTTTATCTTTCGACCTGTGTTACTTAGGATGAAGAAAGCAATATTTCTGATTCAGATCAAATCTCTCTATTAAATAATAATCAAACTTTTCCATTAGAAAATAATTGACTAATTCATCAACAATTATTAAGAGCACTTATTTCAGTGAATGTTTCATTTACCTTCGTAGAAAATGAAGAAGTTATAAAATTATTCAAAATGCTACAATCTTTATATGCCTTACTATCACAAAGATAGATTAGCACAGAAATTTTAGATAATGTATACAAAGAAGTAGAGATTAAAATTCAAAAGTTCATCAACGATTCTAAATTTTTAACTTTATCAGGAGATAAATGGACAAATGTTTCAAAATATAGTTTAGTTAATTTTATTATTACAAATAAAAAACAGCAAAGTGGATTAGAGTCCTGTAGTCTAGTAGTTTAGATGCCTAACCCTCCACAGATGAGGTTGATAGTTCAATTACAGCTGGTGGTAATTAATCTAATTAATTATCTCTGTAACCTTCAGGGGCTTTTGAATGCGGAACCCTGTGGTGGTAAGACTATGTGAAGTACATATTTGGCTGATAAAGAATTCTTGGAAGAAGCCCCGAGCCATGGAGAAGATCGGCACTACATATGACATGGGTCACAGAAGGTAATACTGCAGAAGGCTGTGCGTGTGAATCCATGATTAGCAAGGTAGCACTAACAACCCTAAGGTGGCATTGGATCTTGATTGGGAGAACGGCTATATGCAATATATCTAGAAGTGGTGAGAGAAGCAGTGAATATAGTAAGGGGCTGTGGTAAAAGAATAGCTTTACCAAATATGGAACACCTTTGGCACAAGGAAACAAGAAAAACCAGCTAAAAGAAACCCCGATAAGCATGAAAGCAAGTGCTCCAGTGGTACAAAAATAAAGTTAACCAGTTAGTAATGTGTCGCACAACCTATATGGGTGTTGTGAAAGCATGACGAAACATAGCAGAAGCGCGGGTCCCAGGTTACTGGCTTGTGACAGTAATTAAATGAGGTACTTAACTCCTATTCTAAGAATCTAGATTTCTGTAATACCATACTGATAGGGAGTATTATAAAAGGAGTGGTAGCCTAATTTGGTGGTATATGACATGAATACCTGGAACCATGCGAACAGCTCTTCTAATAGCAGTAGCAGGCGGCTTGAGATACAGGTCTTTGGACGACAGCAGCATCTGGCTTGAGATATAAATTAGGATCTAAAGTAACATCTCAAGGGACACCAAACTGGAAGCAAGAAGAGCACCCACTCCTAAGACACCAATTTGGAAGTTATACAAAAAATGAATTAGGAGTAATGTGATAAGTGATGAGAGGTAGATTATAACTAGTAGATGTTATACAGTAGTATATATAGCGGGATATATACAAATTAGTAAAAACATTAAGGTTCTGAGTTAGGTCAAAACTTAGGGTGCTTCTTAATAGAGGTACCTGAGGATGTCTATCTCACATGTGAGATGGTGCAAACAGTTGCATCTGGGCACCATATAGAGTAGCTGAGTGAGGTCATAATGACTACTTAGATAGGTTAAAAATATATGTAAATATATGTAATATTCTTTTAAATAAGTAATAAATGTTAATGAAAAAATTGTCGAAGTTGAAAAAAAAAAAAAATGGCAAAGTAAAATTTGGAAGATTTCTGATTTTTCAAACCAACACCATATGGGTAATGTAATGTTTGATGCCTATAAAGAAGTAGGAATGTCATTAGATAATATGTAGATTGGATTTGTGTCAAATAATAGTTCTAATATGGCAAAAGTATGATGAATGATTGATTATGATTCTGAATTATAAGGAAAAATTACAATGATACCTTGTATGGCACATCAAACTAATTTTTAGTTAAAAAAATTATTAAATCTGAGCAATTCAAATCTGTAATCTCAAACATGCTTCTTAGAATTAATCATTTCTGTAATTCAAATTCTGCTCTAGCTAAACTAAGAGAGTTAGAAAAAAATGAAAACTTAACTTCAAAATATCCTTGTATTACTAGATGGTAATATTTTCAAAAGCTACAGAGACTCTTTTATTAACTCTAAGTAGCATGTGAATTATAGCTATTACAGATTCAAATCTTTTAGCTATTAAAGAAAATAATTGTAATAAGATAATTAATAAGATTGAAGATTCAAGTTTTTAGACAAAACTTGATAAATTTTTTTATATATTAAAACCATATAACTATAAACTCAAAATTTTAGAATTTGATAAAGTAATACTTGGGCATATTTTAGTATGTTGGCATAGCTAAAAGAATTATCGATGAATTACCTGATAATAATAGTTTATTGGACTTTAAAGACTTAATGTTGGATGAAATCAATAATCAGTGGGAAAAGATTTATAATCCAATTTTTGTAATTATGTGGTTCTTGCATCTGCACTATCATGGTGAAGGAATAAGAGAGAAAAAACTTCTGCAATTACAAGAAGATGCATATAGCCTATTTGTTTGCTATACCTAGAAAAAGATAACAACACATTTATTGATGAATGGCTTATATATCAAAATTATGAAAAATTTAACAAAAATTTATCACTTAACCATCCAAGTATTACTCAATCACCATTAAGATATTGATGAGCCATGTTAATCCATGCATTACTAGTATAATAATTTTCAATAGTGTACTACAGGTAGTACATCAACTTTTACAAAAATTACAAGTTAGAAAAATTTTTTTTAGAATAATTTTAATAATAATAATATTAAAATAAAAATTTTCTAGCAATTATTAGATTTTTCCATGCAAAATTTTTTTTAAAAATTAATTTTTTTGTTTTTTTAAAGCCTTTAATAAATGTACTACCAATAGTACAAAGGTGTAAATCCAATCCATTAATTATAAAAGATCCATCTCTTTTAATTACTCTTATATGGATTTCTTTTATATCTTAATAAAGAATTACTATCACTATCAGTTCTATAAGAAACTATATACAAGTGAAGGATTCCGATTTTGCATCAGCCAATCAAATAAACCGGGTTAGCCAGGTAACCCGGAGCTCAAACTTTGTACTGTGTACAACCTCTAGT
>CAJVPY010005900.1:0-11015 GCA_910591965.1 Dentiscutata erythropus | reverse complement strand
TGTATATAATTTATATTTATTTGTTATTATACAAATTAAGTCTTTATATAGTTGATATGTAATTACTTATATAAATTGATATGAGCAAGGCCTCACCTTAATACCAAAAAAAAAAAAAAAAACTCTAACCCTAACCTAAAGCTAACTATAAACTATCTATGGCCCTCATCCTAACTCTAACTATTTTCAAATCTATTTAGATTAGTTCAAATAATTATTTTTATATTAAATAATCTTATAATATTTATATATTCTCACCTATACTAAATATCAACCAAATCTAATGTAAGTCATCTTTTTTCAAAATAACCTTTCTTGGAGCTTTAATAAAAGTTTTAGAGTTGATTTTTGTGGTTCTAATGGTAGTAATATTATTAAAATTAACCTGGTAGTTGATGAGGTATCTTAGTTTTTCTCTTTACAATCATATAAAAGTTTAAAGAAATTTGTAAAGAGAAAAACTAAGACATCTCAGCAAATACCAGACCAATTTTAATGATCTTACTACCATTAGAACTACAAAAATCAGCTCTACAACTTTAATTAGAGCTCCAGGAAAGATTTTCCTTTAAAAAAAAGATAACTTACCTTGTGGGTGAAGCTGGATTTAGCTCTATTATAAAGCTGATATTAGACTCCCCCAACTTTTATTATAACAATACTATCCTTTACAAAAGAATTATGAATTAATTGAATTTGAATAGTTAGTTGTCAAGAAATATTCATTAAAAGTTAAAAAAAATTGGCCACAGCTTCTTTTTTAAAGACATCTAAACTTTGAACAAATATTACTCTGCATTTACCTGATCAAACTCGATTTAAATTTTTTATTTTAATCTATAGATTTGTAGAATTAAAATAAAAAATTTGATCGAATTTGATCAGGTAAGTGCCAAGTAATCTTTATTTAGAGTTTAGATGCCTATAAAAAAAGATGCAGCCAACTTTTTTTTTAAAACTTTAATAAAAATTTTTTGACAATAGCTATCCTAATTCGATCAATTTTTTTATTTTAATTCTACAAACTCATGGAATAAAATAAAAAAATTCTTCAAATTTAGATAGTTTGTTGTCAAGAAATCTTCATTTAAATTTTTTTAAAAAAATTTTAAGAAAAAAAAACATTTCAATAAATCTTTCATTTAAACTTTAAATGAAGATTTCTTGATTTTAATTCCATGAATCCATAAAATTAAAATAAAAATTTGATCAAGTTAGAATAGCTGGTTACCGAAAAATATTTATTAAGTTTAAAAAGAAATTTGGCCGCAGCTTTTTTTTTATAGGCGCCAAAACTTTAACGAAAATTAGACAAGACCAATTTAATTCAATAGTTCATGTTATATCCTATTCACAAAAAAAGAGGGGGGAGGGGGCTGGAGAGAGTTTATTATAAATTTTTTCTCAGAAATGATCTGCAATATTATAAAAATTTTCCGAAATTTTCCGCATATATAGTGAGGGGAAGGTGGGAGAGGGGGGATGTAAACCACTGAATCAAATTGGTCTCGCCTTAATCAGCACTCATCTGATTTAATTCGATCATATTTTTTATTTTAGTTCTACAAATTCATAGAATTAAAATAAAAAAATTTTTATCGGATTTGATCAGGTAAATGCTGAGTAATATACATTCAAAGTTTAGATGTCTTTAAAAAAGAATCTGCGGCCAAATGTTTTTAATTTTTAATGAATATTTCTTGACAATTAACTATTAAAAATTCAATTAATTTTTATTTATTTTGATTCTACAAATTAAAAGAATCAAAATAAAAAAATTTCATCGAATTTGGATAATTGGGTGCCTGTTTATCTATCTCTGTTAAAAGCTAAAAGAAAGAAAAATTCACCTGATTTTAGCATTTTTCTGGTTTTTAAATTTTTTTGAAATTTTTAGCGATGCTTTCTCGACAACTACTAAACTAAAATCTATGTACTTTTTTTATTTTAATTCTACAAAGCTACAGAATTAAAATAAAAAAAAGTTTCCAAATTTTATTAAGTAGTTATTGAGAAAACATCGTTAGAAGTTTTAAAAAACTTTCGAATTTATTAATAGGATCTTCCTATTTTATGTAACGCAGATCACGTGAGGGGCGAAATTTTTTATGGCGATACTGGGTTAGATGACCTGTTATGACCTGGTCATGTGCCAACACTGCCTTATACCTGCCTTAACGAAACCTGTATTTCTATTAAGAAACTTTTCAAAACATTTAGATCTCAGAAAATCCAGTCAAAATGTTGCGCTAACATCATGCATATTATTCGGTCAATATTATTAAATTACAGATCAAGTGCTATAACTAGATAATTTACTTATTGTTATAAAATTACTTCTATTTACAAATTTTAGGTTACTGCTCTAACTAATCCGATTTTATTACATCTACATCTAAAATTTGATTGCAGTACCTCACAATACAATCCGCACAAGTTAAATTTAAAATAATATTTACTTTTGATACCAGTAATTAGATTCATCAGTTTTTGTCATTCTAATTCCATTTCAATAAAATTATGCAACATTCACCGAATGCTGCAGAATTCATTAATAAGGTTATAAAGACGGAATGTGCTAAAAAAATATTACGGAATTGTCACAGATAGTAAGGATTTATCCTTTCAGGCAAATTTGCCTGGAAATTTCGTGATTGATCTGTGATTAAGCTATCAAACTATATTGGATTGTAGTTTATATCGTAGTAGATCTAAAGTTAATTTGACGGTTTAAGGAATAAGTGCACAGTTTCAAAAATATAACTTCCGACGTAGAAAGTAACAACCGAAAAGAAGAGCATGATTGAGCGAAAATTTTGAATGATATCAGAAACAACCCAATAATTTTGGTTACAGAATGTTTCTTTTATAGCAAAGTATGTTTTTAAATTCTAACTCACAGAATTCAAATTCATTACGAACAGAACCAACAATACATAATGGATGGAATCAAATTTATCACTTCAAAAAAGTATTGCCACTGGTTAATCATTTCTACTGTATAGGCGGTAATAACGCGCAAGGGTGCGTTATTTCGAGTCCCGTGCGTTATTTTGGGACGTGTATGCGCCATAATTCGAATAATTATGCTTTTGGTAAAAAAAATTCAACTACAGTACTAAGAACTCTCTTGAGCATCATAATGAACTAGAAAGAGATAGTTTTTTTGAGATCAGGCGAATAAATTCTAGATATATTGTTAATCATATTTAATCATATGATAATAAATAGGTTTCAGATTGAGATATTAAATCTAAGCTTATTATATTCAAATTTGTCCGAAGATACAAAATAGCACGTGAAAGATAATCTGTGGCGTTATTTTGAGTCAAATATGCCATTTTAAAAAAAATTGAAAGTTTGAAATAACGCCAATGTGCGTTATTACGCGCTTATACAGCACAGATTTTTGATAATAACAGAATGCCTTATACTCATCCATTTCCACCCAATTCCATAAAGATGATATTTCCAATTTTTGACATTCTATCAACGTATGCCATCACTGCTGATTTCTGATAATAAATGAATGCCTTATGTACATTTTTTTCAGCTTCAATTCCATTTTGATAACAATATTCAACATTATATGTCCCTCCAGCGTATTCCATTTCTGCAGATTTTGATAATAAATAAAGGCCTTATATTCATCTTTTTCAACTCCATTACATTTCGATAACAATATTCAACATTACTTGTTCCAATCGTGTTACCCATCTCTACGGATTTTTGGTAATAAATGAAAGCCTTATGTCAACTCCAATTCCAATATGATAACAATATCCAACATTACTTGTTCCAATAGCGCTACCCATCTCTGCAGATTTTAGACAATAAATAAATGTCTTGTTTTCATCCTTTTCAATCCATTTACTATGACAATAAGAACCTGCAAGAATATTTTGAACCATAGGATTAACTTGATCATTTAATCAAAATTTGATGAAATTAGCTGTATTTTTCTTCTTCTTTATTAGAAATTGTTCTAATGTATCGAAGACTCTTAGAAAAATCCTGCAACTTTCTATCTTTCAAATACATTTGACAAAATTTTTGGCTATTGAATAATATTTGATGAATAATGATTTCTTCTAGTTGTTTTTCAAATATGTTATTACAAACCGACATTTTAACGTAAGAAAAAGTGCATTAAATTTATGTATACATACGTAACTAATAATTATTGCGTGGCAAGGTGAAACTTGGTACTTCGATCGTTTGAGAACAAGATTGATAATGGACTCAATGAAAAAGCCTACTTTT
Source organism: Dentiscutata erythropus (assembly GCA_910591965.1). NCBI lineage: Eukaryota > Fungi > Glomeromycota > Glomeromycetes > Diversisporales > Gigasporaceae > Dentiscutata > Dentiscutata erythropus. The sequence continues at coordinate 6,752 of CAJVPY010005900.1, read as the reverse complement.
CTCAATATAATAGACAAAGTTGCCGGCATAATGTTGGTGGTAGAATTACTGAATACGGAATTACAGTATTTTTACCTATGATAAATTTAATTTTATTAATACCACAATGCTTTAATGCTGTAATGCTATATAATCTATATATAGTGCCTACAAAACTTTTCCTATAAAACTATAATAATCTTATTTTGTAATGCTATAATAAATAAGTAGCTGTGCGATAACAGGAGGAATCGTCGATGTTACATGACTGATCCTTCACCCGGCGTGCAACATATATAAAAATTATTTTACAATACAAAATAATTTTTTTATATGTTGCGCACCGGGTGAAGGATCAGTCGTGTAACATCAACGGTTCCTCCTGTTCTCTGCGATACAGTCGCGACAAACCAGGAATGGATGAAACATATTGTAAAATGAAAGTTGTACATATGTGGTGCTGCATCTGAAATAGCTACCTATCATAAGTACGTACGTACGTAGCTATCTAAAATAGCACCTGGCTAGACTTACATGCATGATGACTTAATTTCAGGAGCTTGAATTGTTAGCAACTTCAGGTGCGACTCATAGGCAGACATTCGTATGGTTGGCTGTTTAAATCAATTTAATTTTACATTATTTATACAGTTTAAAGTACTTTTTTAAAAAAAAAGAAAACTACGAAGAATAAACAAAAAAGAAGTATATAGAAAGTTTTATCAAGGTCGTAGGACTCCACTATTAAAAATAATCAAAATTCTTTTTTGTTTTAGAGAAGTTAGCACGCTGATAACCTAATTTTAAGAAGTCGTTATTATGCTACTTCTCTAAAATAAAAAAGAAATTTGATTATTTTTAATAGTGGAGCCCTACAACCCTACTAAAACTTTCTATATACTTCTTTTTTGTTTATTCTTCGTAGTTTTCTTTTTTTTTAAAAAGTACTTTAAACTGTATAAATAATGTAAAATTAAATTGACTTAAAACAGCCAATCATACGAATGTCTGCCTATGAGCTAACAGCTGGCTATAACAGAGCTGAGTCATATTTTAGTTACAGCTGTTTTCATAAATTCTGGAACAAATGAAAAAATTACCGATGACCGAATCGATAAGTTACCGAGTCGGAATCAATAAGTAACAACTTCGGCCGAACTCAGAAACTTAACGATTCGGTCATCGGCAATTTTTAATTTGTTCCAGAATTTATGAAAACAGCTGTAAGCCGTTTTTTAGCCGAGCCATTTTTTAGCTAGCCGTTCAAGAGCCGTCGGCTCTAAATTGTATTGTTATATCGCTATATAAAATTGATTTTAAATTAAATTCAGCGTTAATACATATACAGATATTTCAGTAATTAATAATTAAAGCAGCGATAGTATAAAAACATAAAAAAAAAAAAAAACTATTATTATATCGTTATATTATTATCAGAAATTTCTTGCAAAGTGTCTTGTGAATTTTGGGAATTAATATAAGAAAGGTCGTTATGATCCATTTGGGCGAGTATTGTAAGTATCTAAAGAAAAATATATATTTATGACAAATAGTTTACAAAATATTACGACATATTGTTATAGTTTATTATAAATACGAAAACTTATTATCAATATGAAAGTTTATTATCAATACGAAAGTTTATTATTAATATGAAAGTTTATTATCAATCGAAAGTTTATTATTTATATTAGTTTTGTCATAACATATAATCGGCTCACGGCTCTAAACCGGCTCGGCTAACTAACGGCTCAGCTAACTAACGGCTTAGCTTGTATTACGTGGAGCCGTTAAATAACTCAGCTAAGCCGGTCGGCTTACGGTTCTGCAGTGCCTTTTTGCATCACTAATTCTACTATAGATTTACAGCGAATTCTGGGGCACCTAAAAATTTGTTCGTTCCTGAAACTTCATCGATCTCGTTCTAAGAATCACTGAAACTATTTCGCTATTCTTTGAACTTCGATTCAGAAACAGGGTAAAAGTACCATTTCCGTAACTACAGATTAACTAGGTGCAGCACAAAAAATACGCGGCAGATCCTCGATTTTGATTGGCTAACGGCTAGTGTTGTTAGCCGAATTTTGAGCTTATAGAACATTTGAGTGCGTGAGAATAAAAACCAGGAAATAAATTTTTTTTAACCCCTGAGGAAATGAGTGTTCTAGTAGTTTCGGTAACACAATAATGATCTTATCAGAACACGATAACGATAATGATTCGTATTAAATATGGTTCTCTTAATCACAAGTAAAATGGGATTTTTGAATTCCCAGATCGTTGAGTTTGTTACTTGGGAACATTAAAAGCTTTAGTAACTTAAAATCTAATAGGTATAGGTATTTTTTATTTTATTTTGTATTATCAAATCACAACTAATTACATAACTCATTACGGTTTTTTTTGCCATTTTGTTTTGTTGTGCCTCTTTTGCATGGACCCTTTTCCGATTTCCAACCCTTTCAATTAAATAATCACTTGGTTTTGAGCAAAATTTGTCATGGAAAGCAATAGGGCAATATTGGCGAATGTTATTCCAAAGATCAACTTGTTTTTCTTCAGAAAGACCTTTTGACAGAAGCTCTTGAGGATTTAAACTCTCAGCATTGGCATTTGGTTTTAATAATTGGAATTCATCTCATGGATCAGCGGGTTTAGCCTTAGCTTTCATTATACCAGGATTTTCGCTGCTAAACTAGAAAAAATAGTATTTTTGAATTGCTGGAGGTTTACAGTACAATAAGCTAAGTGCAGAAGTCCAATCACAAAATAGTTCTATTTGATCTTCTAAGCTTACAAAAAAATTATTACTTGCACTTCTATTTATTACTTCAACTAACTGGTCAATGCACCAAACCTCTGATATGGTATACTCTCTTTTAGTATTACCAAATTCTCGGTCAACAGAATTTTGAGTATGCTCTTTGATCTAGAAGTGATATTTGATTTTTTGAAATATTTGGGTATGACAGACTTATAGAAAATACCATATAAGACATGAGTTTTTATTTTGTCCACCACAATTATCTGCCCATAATCTAATTTCATTTACTTTACCCACAACAGAAGTTAAAAATAGATGCTCCATGGATGTAACTTCATTGGTCCCCTTTGCTACTTTTGCTTCTGTATAAAGAAAATGCCAATGATGGTCAATACCTTCTTCCACTAATCCAAATTGGTGCACTTTTAACAATGTCGAATAATACCACCTTCCTGGTTGTTAAGAGTCATGAGGTATTTCAACGTTTTGAGCGAAATCAAAAGACAAAACACGAAATTCAGATCGATTACACTCTTTTGCCATTTGAATATCATTTTCGTATGCTTCTCTCATAGAACGATAATTATGTATATGCATGGTAAGTTGGTTATCAAAGTTTTCATCTATATTATTACTTTCTTTTAATGCATGTTTAAACAAAGTACATTCATCGCATACATCTTTAGATGGTTTTCTAATTACAGTCTTACTTAACTCAACATCATCTTTCCATATTTTTTGAAAGCTCCAACTACTTACACGATTATCAGGATGCATTAGATTATAAAAAACTAAGAGCTGATTATAGGAATAGTGAGATGGAAGAAGGACAAGATTATTTTTTTCATATTGTACTATTATTTGCCCATTTATTTTTTTTCACACATATTTTTAAACGGCTAATGCCTCACCATGTTGATTACCAATTATTCTAATAAAAGATTTTATTTTATCAATTGTTTTAACAGGTAGTTTAACAACTGTTAAATGGCTGATATTACCATGAGGTGGAGGAAGCATTGTCTGTTTTTTTTGGGCCCATCCACGAAGACGATAAAACATATCTTTACCACATAACCAAAATGTTCAGAAAAAAATACTACAAACTTCACCAAAGTATAGTAGTGGATACTTGGTATGAGTTTGTTTTTTGTACAGTTCTTTACCAGAAGAACATATAAGTATTGATATTGAATTATGTCATTGCTCTTTACTCATCTTAATACTTTCTAATGCTAAAAATTGTAATAGGCTTGATGAAACTTTTTCACTACATTTATTCTTACACGAACAACATGATTTAAACCTGTTAACTAAATTATTAACTACATCTTAATATTTTTCAGGAACTTTCTCAGGTTCTTCTGCCATGACTTCTTCAGTATTTGAATCAGTTTCTGATTCAAATTGAATGTCCTCTGCTATTTCTTTGTCATATTCCATTTCTTCATATTCTGCTTCTTCTTTATCGTGCTCTATTTCTTGAGGATCTAAGGTAAAAGTAATATCTAAAGATTCAAAAAAATGCACCAAATCCTCTGGGATTTCCATTGGTGATTTTTTAAAAAAAAATTATAAAAACTATTAATGATAAAAATTTAAATATTGTAGATTTTAAATTAGTTGTGATGTAAATGTTTTTAGATGAGTATATATTTTAGATCTTATTCTTTTATATATTCATTTTTGTATAATTATCACTAATTTATTTTAAATTTATTTATTCCTAAGATTCTACTTTTTCAATGAACGGCCAATTCATTAAGGTGATTATAAACAGGTACGTATTAGTTATGATGCTAATTAGAGATTTTTTGCTTTAAAAATTATTAAGCTAATTTTTAATTATTATCTCAAAAATTTTTATTGAATAATTTCTTATTGTTTATACAGGGAATTTACAAAAGCTAAGTAACAATTAGAATTCAGTTCTAATCTGGTTCCTAAAAAGTCTGGCCTTGGGCTAGTTAAGAAGAGTAGCTCTCTTAAAGTGGATTGATAGCGTAGCCACTGCGGCTATAATTTACCAATTATATGAATAGCCACTTGTTATTATTTGGGTTATTTATATAATGTGGTTGTATCATTGTTATGCTAGTTGACTTAGCTTATTAAATAATTAATGATTATTTTTAAAATTTTTTATATAGGGCAGTTCGCCATGGTGACCACCAAAAGTCTGAGTTATATGATTCAAACTATCATCACAACACTTGAATAACTAGTAGCAGTAGTATATCATAACAATAAAGCTGCAAGCAGGAGCTGCATATATGATCCATGATCTTAATAATTATGCAGCATCTTATTATCTGATCCAGACTTTGAATGGCTACCCTGGCGAACTTATCTAATAATTATCTATGGCAGTAGCCAAATCAACTACAAAAATCCATACAGTTATGCGGGAAAGTAATTATTTATAAATATATATGTGTTTTATTTTAAGATTATAATATATAGTCTATATTTTTTATTTTTAACAATAATCTCAATTGTGGACTTTTTGTTTTTATTAATAAAAGAAATTTTAAACAATTAAGTAATTCAATATGTGAGAGTGTGTTTGTAATAATTTAATATTCTATATAATATCTCTCTGTTTTTTTCAAAATCCACATTTTTTACTCTATCAAAATGCCACCTAGATGATCACGCACATGCGATTTAGGCCACTCCAAATTGATTCTTCGTTTAACATAACATTAAATAATTTATAAAAGTGGGGGGGGAGAGTACAAAAAAAACACAAAAATAAAAATTTTGTAATTTTATTGGTTGATTTAACATGTGTTGGTTATATAAAATTTAAAAAATTGAGGGGGGGTAAATACTATTAATTACTATTAATGTGTATTGGGTTCATATAAATTTTGAAAAATAGAGGGAAGGGGGTTATGTTAAACGAAGAATTAAATTGGTCTGGCCTTAATAAAAATGCGCAATTTGTATATTAAAAAAATTTACAACAAAAAACAAAAAGAACTACTTGAAATAAGTAAAGAGTACAGGAAACAAATCAATGCACAAGCATGAAGCATCTGAATTAGAAAAATCTGAGCCAGTTAAGATAGAAAAAGCACAGGCATCCGAATTAGAAAAATCTGAGCCAGTTAAGATAGAAGAAAAGAGTGAAGAATTAGTCAAAATAGAAACACCCAAATTGGGTTGATGGTAAATAAAATCTTAAAACCTTAACTTGTATTATATTTTCTTTAATTCGGTTAATAATTCTTGCACTTTTTCTTGTCATTTATAATTTTATTGTGTTGACATAATTTTTTTATATACCAATCATGCCAAATTCAATAACTTAACTGAATCGGCTGAAAATTGGTCAGCAAATTTTTACTTGGTGTTCCAGAATTTATAATAATAGCTGTAACATTTTTATGTAGAAAAAAAGTCGATTGGCCAGACCTGTTTAAAAGGTTATTGTTATAAAAACCAAAACAATAAATTTGTATAGTCTTACTAAGAAATGTTCTAAGTTTTGTGATGTATAATTTTGCTTACAATTTTTTATATTGTTCTCATGATTTAAATCACTTGTTAAAAAAAAAGAGCATGACACCACAGTACCTAGTTATGATAAAAATAACTAGAATACTGATTATCATCAGCAAAAATATATATGTGTAAACTTTCGTAAGTTTTTACGGTACGTAAGAAAATCGTAAACTTATGTAAAATTTAGCGTAAAACTATGTAAATCTTACAGTGCGTAAGAAAATCGTAAATTTACGTAAAATTTTATGTAAATTTACGAGTTTCTTACGCACCATAAGATTTACATAAACTAACGTAAAATTTTTACGTAAATTTACGATTTTCTTACGCACCATAAGAAAATTGTAAATTTACGTAAAATTTTACATAAATTTACGTAAATCTCATGCACCGTAAAAACTTATGAAAATTTACGGAAGTAAATAAAAATTTATAAATCCTAAAATTTAAATCTCAAGAAAAATAAAACTATTTACGAAACTTTTAAAGATATATAAAC
>CAJVPY010005899.1:0-11016 GCA_910591965.1 Dentiscutata erythropus | reverse complement strand
AGAAACTACTTCCAGATTTTAAGAAATTATCAGGGGTAGCTTATTTTCGGAATTACAAATTTTCCTATGTTTCTTCTTCAAGAAAAAATGGGGTAGCTTATTTTCGGAAATATACGGTAGTAGAAGTATCAGATGTGAGAAGTGTGTTATGTAAGGATTCAGGTATAGATGATAACTGAGGTTGTATGAGTTGAAGTTGAGATCTTGAACTACAATAAAGAATCCAGATATTTGAGTAAAGTTGTTTGTTGATGTGGAGGAAAAGTTGTATAGAAAATGAGGTAGCTAATTGGTTAGAAGTAGTAAATTTATGTATTATATATATAATATTATAAAGAATGAGACCAGAGAGTGTAAAGAAAATAGAAAGTTTGTCAAAAGAGTTATGTATTAAAAAGCTATCAAGATTAATAATTTGGCTATGTAGCTGATTAGCTTCAGATAGAGAGATTTGAAGTTTGTGTGCAAATAAAATTTGTTGTAAAGAATCTTGAATAAGTATATATAGAGAATTGGGAGAGGGGCATATAGCCCAATGCAGCATAGTACTTGTTTGTTAACATATATGGCAGGTGTTAGAGTAGAGAGGGTTTCTTTATATAAAGTGTAAGGTGCAAGGAGTTCGTCAGTAAGAAGTTTAACTCTAAATGTTTTGAGAATAGAGGACTAAAAACTATGAGCAAAGTTAGAACCTTTTTGATTGTTGTTTTGATAAAGCCAAGTAGCATTCCAATTTAAATACTGAGAAATCTGTATCCAAGATTGGAAGCAGTTTTGGGATAACCAAAAAGCAAAGGTGTTAGCATGGTATATAGTTCGAATGCTGTGCTGAATAGGAAGTTTAAGAGAGTGGCCTTCAAGAGATGGAGTATACAAGGAGTTGTAGATATTGTAAAAATTAAATATAAGAAATGATAGATGAAGGTGGTCACGAACTAGCTCATCTGCTTTGTTATTAAGTATATTATTTTGATATGCTTTGACTTTATGAAAAGTGATATTTAAGTTATAGGATTTGAAAAAGTTAAGAAGTGTATTCTATATGGGCCAGTATGGTGTATTGGAAGAGTGAGAACTAGTAGATTGCTGCATTAGACTATGGTATTTAGATATAACTGATTGAAAGTCTGTAAAGATTTGGATATTGCAGTTTCTAGGAGCAATGCATATTGCAGACAGAATTGCAAGCAATTTAGCCTTAAAAGAGTATGGCTATAGTGAGATTTGTGTATAGAATATGTGAAGGATATTATTGTTATCTACTTGTAGCCAACTAATTCCTATAAAGCATTGGAGGTTTTCAGAGTTAACAACAGAACTATCTGTATAAAATGTAATATTAGTAGAATGATGATTGAAATTCACAAACTGTTGAAGAGTATTAGATGCAGAGTTAGTTAGGAATATGAAAAGAATTTGTAAGGTTTGTATATAAAGATTTGGAGATGTAGGAATTAAAAAAGTATCTTGAAGTTGGATTGAGTATATAAGGTCAAGAGAGTTTGTATTGAAATTAACGGACTTGTCAGGCTGAAGTTTGCCAATAGCATGGCTAGTTGGGATGAGAATAGTACATTTGTTATCAATAATATTAGAATTGAGAGAACAGTTAGGGCATGGTTTAGTAGTTATATTAGGAATATGATATAGAGATAAGAAAGTAGTTAAAAAATCACACTGCCAGTAAGTAATTAATGTATGTCCTGAGTTTGTAGATTGGCGGTGGGCTTTGCCAACAATGATTTAGTTATTAGATATTGTAATAAGCCAAGGTTTAGAGTGCTTTTGGAAGTGACCAGTATTGTAGCTATAGTAATTAGTTGATGATAATTGTAACTGAGGAGAAATAGATTGGTTGGGAGAATAGTTAATAACAGAGCTTTTTAAAAGTTTGAACTATTGTAAAATTTTTCCTCTAGGTATTTTATTGAGTCTTGGAGAGATATGCTTCCAGTCAAAAAGACAAGAATTATCAGAAGTAGTAAGTTGGTCAAGAAAAAGTATGTGGTGATGGTGTAATTGTTTTTTGAAAGTAGCATAGTTAGGGTGTGGTGACAGAATAGATTCAAGAGTAATTGATCCCTCTTGAATTGTGAAGGGAATAGCTGTATTTGGGTTAGAACTGATTATCCAATTTATATGTTTAAGAAGTTGTATAACTTTGAAGTTAGTAGTAAGTCTGTTGGGACTATCAATGAGAGGATTGGGATGAGATAATATGCTAGTAGAGGACCAGAGATTATATTGGAGTTGTTGGATTCAGATACATGTAGATATGCCAAGAAGAAATTCATTGTTGAGGCGTTTAATAAAATTAGAAATGTGGTGTTGGAGTTGGATGTCCCAAATATTTTTAATATTATAGATCTGTAGATGAAGTAGAACACTAGTAGGAATGATAAGACAAAGTTTAGCTTTGTACTTAACTAAGTTAATATGTTGTCTGAAAATTTTGTTGCAAACAGATTGGCTAAGAATAATATTATGAATTCTATATTCTAAGGTAGGGATAATAACAGTATTAATGATATATCTAGCCTGAGTATCAATTATTTGTTTGGTACTAGCAATTTTAACTAGTTGGGAAGATTCAGAAGAGATAAATTGGATCTGTTTAGTGTATTTGTTATTAAGTGTGAACCAATAGCCAAGGAACTTAAAAGGCTGATTAGCTGGCTATAGAGGAAGTGTTTCATTATTAAAGGAGATTGGATGATAAGTATTAGGTTTAGAGTTGGATATTAATATAGATTTGATAGAATTAACTTTAATGTTAGCCATATTGTAAAAGGATTCAACAACTGAGAGAATGTTAGATAGCTCAGTTTGACTAAATGCAATCTACAAAGTGTCATCCATGTAAGCCAATACAGAGCTATTAGTTTCTAGCTTATTGGTAGAAAAGTTCTTTAAGCTAGTAGGCTATGAGATGGAAGTTGAGTAGCCAGGGAAAGTTGAATATATATAAGTGATTAGAGGGTCATAGTAGATTCACCAGAGCAAAGGAGTAATGGTCTCCCCTTAATCAATACCATTTTGAACCTGATATGGTGATATCAACCCAAAATTGGTGATGACTTCATTCTGGCGGTTGGTGAGTAAGTTTGAGAGAATGTTAATAATAGATTGAGAAAGAGAGAGATGATAAATCAGGGGTGGCTAATACTTTGGAGACCACCTGGACCTAGATAATCAGATCTTTAACATCATCATCCCCGAATCTTAGATGTACTCCCAACAGGCTTTATTAAATAGATTGTTTTATATTTATATTATATAAATATGTTTGTAGTATGAAATTACATAGAATAGAAATAAAGTTGTATGTAGTAATAAAAAATAATAAAAAAATGTCTGAGTTGTTAATAAATTAGATAAAGTAATATAAATTTGATAAAGGCAAGAAAAGAAAGGAAATAAGATAGAAGAAGAAGAGGTATTTAAAAATTTTATAGATAAGATAGTTTAATATAAGTTTGGTAAAAATAGAGAAGAGGGAGAAAAAAGAATAATATAAAAGATAGAAAAAGAGTAAATAAAAAGTAGATATATAAAGAAAAGTAATATTAGTATTAAAAGAGTTAAAATGTTATGAATAAAGAAAAGTTAAGTATTATATTTAAAAAGAGAAAAAGTTATAATATAGTATATAGCAAAAAAGAATAAAAGAGAATGTTTAGAGTTTGTAGTCAGTTTCTATTATCACAGTGCACCAGGTCTGATATTCAACCAGTAGAATTGAACACATGGCCTTAGCAGGTCATACGCCAAATCCACTATACTACAAGGGTATATTGTAAAATTTTAAAATAGTACATTTTTTAAAGATCTGTTTGTTGTTAATTGTCCGATAGATTTAATTAATTCGTCCTCATGATTTTAATAATTGTTTTGTTAAGAATAGATTAAGGTTTGTGTTACAAATAAGCTTATAAATATTAAGGGTTATTTGAGATTGATAAGATCGGTATTAAGATGAAAGAAAAGAAAAAACATAGTTATATGAAAAGTAATTAAAAGCATTCTTATAAGCGAAAGTTTCCACCTCGACAAGAAGTGACTGAGGTGACAAGTGGTGTTGGAGTAAAGGAATATGATGAGCAAGAATATTTGGCTTATCAGGAGATAGCTAAAGTTGAAGATGATATTGTTGTGAAGAAGCTAGTTGATGATAGTTCGTATGAAGTTACTAGTAGTAGTTTTTCTGAAGAAAATTAGTAAGTAATAACAGAATAAATATAAAAATTTTAGAAATAAAAATAAAAATAAAGAAATAAAAAAATAAATAAAGAAAGTAGAATAAAAATAAAAATAAAAAGGTATTAACAAAAATATTTAAATATTTAAATATTTAGTTTATAAAATGAAAATAGAAGTTTAAAAGAAAGACTTGAGGTATTAGAGGTTCGATTGAGAGAAAAGAAGTTGAGTTAAGCAACAGTAAATTTGAAGAAAAATATAGAGTATAGTTATTTGTATGAGCAAAAAATGGAGTTATTGTAAAAGATGGAGTTGTTACAAAAATATTATTTTAAAAAGGGTTATATGGTGGGTTTAGAAGATAGTAGTTATAAAAGAGTAAATGAAAATGATTATGATTTGAGTATTGTTTAGATGTTTTCAATATATATAGTATTAGTAATGAAGTTTATAGTATTTTGTTTTTTTCAGAAATAAATTTGTTTAAAAGTAAAAAGAGATTGAATAAAGTTGAGATAATTATTAAGAGTAAAAGAATAAAGTTTGAAATAAAGTTAAAATTGTTAAATTGTGTTGTAAAGAAATTTGTTTAAGTATATCTTCTCAATAGAGTGTGATGAATTAATAATTGAGAAAAATAGTAGGTATTTTACAAATCGCTTGCTATATGCCCAGTTCTCACAGCTGTGTAAGATGCCAAGGTCTGCTCTGTGCATTGAGTCTGACTATCATTTATTGGCCCTTCCACGTAAATAGGCTTTTCTGCCTGCCTACTTATATCATTCTTCTCTGAAAATGGTCTACAAAATGTGGAGAACATCATTATTTCAGAAGCGGCAGCTGCTTCTATGTTTTTTGTAGAAGATCTAATTAAAAAGATTGATTGTTTTCATGGATTTGTTCGGGTACTTTGGTGTTCAAAGGTTTTGAATGAGAATAATTAAGAAAAAGTGAGTTAGTAAAAGTAGGTTTGGTGATGTTATAGTGTTTAATAATAAGTTGTTCAGCCTGTGGCAAGAACTCTTCATTGTATTTAGAATGGATTTGGGAAAAGGTTTGTTTAGAGTTTTTAAGTATTTCAAAGTAAGAGATAACTCTGCCAATGAATATAGCATCTGTAGTTGATCTGATAAGTTTATGAATAGTTGTATTATAAGAAAGGTTAAGAATGTTGTCATTTTTAGCTGCTGCTTTGAGATATGCATTAAAGTAGGAATAGAAATAGAAGGTGTTGCGATTGATATTAGCTTTGGCATTGTTGTTTTTAATATAGAAATTTTCTGCTTTATTTGCTAAGTCAGAAAAAGTTTGAGTAAGAAAGGATTTGGAGAAAGTAGCAGGGTATGTTCCATTTTTAGTAAAGATTGTGAAGTCTAATGTAGGGTGATTGATAGAAAAGGATTGGTTAAATAGAGAAGAAGTTAAAGCAAGAGCAGAATATAAAGTAAAAGAGTATTTGTAGAAGTATTGATAAATATTTTGGTAAATGTATTAGTTGGTAAATTCAGCGTTTGTGGTATTGGTATTAAGGATTGTATATAGGTTTTCCTTGTCAGCTTTACAGGTGTGAAAATAGTGAAGGGTTGCTTTGGTTACAGCTTCTCTGCATTCACTAAGTGAGGTAATAGTAGGAATTTCGTAGATAGGAGGAAGAAGTTTTTTGTATTTAAAAGCAAGAGTAGTAGCAACTTCATATTGGATATAATTATAGATTCTTTTTTCTGTATTTTCAGATTGTTGAGAAAATTGTCAAGAATATATTGAAATAAAAAAAGAAAACTATTCATCAAGGTCATTAGTGAATGGTTTAAGGGATGGAATTTTAAAATCTTTAGTGAATTGCTTTTTGAGAATATTAAGAGCAACATTAATGTTGAATTGATCATCATGATTGATTTGGAATAGAGATTTGTTATAAGTGTCTTCACTACAAAAGTAATGAATTCTAAAGCAGATAGGTTTTGTATCAAGATCTTCTATGAATTTTTGCATATGAACTGTTTGGTATTTGTTTTGAAGAAAGAGGTGAATATGAGCAAGATTAAGAGCGACTTGGTTACAATTTCGAATAGTATATTGAGGAATAGAACTATAAGAAGTTAGGATTTTTTTGTAATTAAGTTGAGTGAAGAGTACAGTTGTAAATTAAAGAAGAAATGATTTAAAGATATCAAGGATAATGCTAAAAAAAAGAATAGTATCTTTGTTTAGTAAGAGATTTGCCTCTAAAATTAGATCAATGAGGAATTGAGGGCATTTTCCTGCAAGAGAAACCATTAAATAGTTAAAGGTATATCTAATTTCTTTGCCTTTCTGTTTATTATTAGATAGGATTTTGACAATTTTGCCAGGTGCGAATTCAATAAGATGAGGTTTAACAAAGCTAAAAAGTTGGTGTTTAAGTGTGTTTAAAGAGGTATTGTTTTCTATATCTTTGGTAATAGGGTAAGTAGCGAACCAGTCAAGGTCATTAGATGTATCCCATTTAGGATAAGTTGGTTTAGTTTGTTGCTTATCAATAGAATTAAAATCAATAGATTGATTATTGTTAATAGGAGTATTGGAATTAATTTCCATTGAGCGAAATACAGTCCTAGTAGGTGAGAGTTGGGGGCTTTTAGTAAAGATAAGTAGTATTAATGTAGTAAAGAGAGAATTAACAATAGATTTGGCTTTGCTTAAATAGGTAGATCCTATGGAAACTTGAGATTGAGAGAGCGAGATTTGAGATTAAGAAAATTGGAATGATTTGCTTGTATTGATGTTGGTACGTTTAGTAGAAAGTTTTAAAAATAGATTATTAGTAGAAAAAATAGAAGAAATAGGTGCTTGGTTGGAGGAAGTACTTTGAATAATTTGAAAAACAGGTGTTAGGTTTTTCCTAGATAGATCAAGTGTGAAAATAGCAGCTGAAATTGTTAGAATAGTAGAAGTAGTTGATGTGGAAGATATAGTAGAAGTACAATTTATGTGATAGATCTCCTCACCTACTGTAATATGGATTTCATTAAGGTAATGTTTACCACTATAGATATGATAGGTGATATTTTTAGAGCATTTGGGGCAGGTATATTGACAGGCTTTATGTGTAGAAGATGGTGAAATTGTATTAGTAGTTTGAGAGACTTGTTCGATAAAATCTTCAGATTTTTTGGTTTGGTTTTTCCTCATTTTTACATTAGTAAATGAGGATGTAGAAGTTAATGGATAAGTAACATTGCTTTTAGCAATAAAGTGAGTATGATATTTGTTGCATAGTCATGCGACAATAGATGTAGTTTCAGACATGCGAAAAAAGTGTGCAGTTTTTGTAATTTGAGTATAAGTAGTTCTGGTAAGGCATGTTGTAGGTGTTTAGTTGGCTAGAGTAGATCTAAGCTTTGTGTCAGGTGCGTGTTCAAAAAAGGTGATACCAAATTTTTTAGGGAAGTAAGCGTGGACATAATCAAGGTCGATAGTATCCAGTTCTTTCTGAATTAACTTAGACATTGTAGGTAGTTAAAGTAGATTGAACTTTGATAATTTTAGTAAGTTTTAGTTGTTAAAAATTTAATTTTTTAGAAAATTTTTTAAGTTAAAAAGAGAGTATTAAGTAAAGTAGGGGTTGTATTAGAATATGTTTTTCAGAGGTGAAATAGAAAAGGGTCTAGTCTTTAGATTACACAAGGTCACGTGATCTAAAATAGAATTCTGAAATTTTATATTACACAAAGTTATGTGATATCACGTGTTGCACAAAACAAAAAAGAAAATCTTATTATATAAATAAAAAGTTACTAAAAAGGCAGATATTAGAATTATGCGATATTAGTTAATAATTAAGTAATTTTAGTGTAATTTAACAGATACCAATAATTTTAGAGATGTGTAGGGTGTGAGTAGCATGATTGGGGCAATGTGGGTTGCACAAAAAACGTCTCTAAGTGTTTGGGGAAAAAATTCCCCAAAGTAAAAGAGAAAAAGAAAGAAGTAAACAAAATAGAAATTGTTTTACTTATAACTCAGTCAATATTAAAGTTACAGAGGTCTTGTTTTGAAGAGGAGAGTGTGTAGAACAAATATGTTCTAAGTTTGGATAGAGGTTTAGAAGCTAGTTTTAGCATAAAAAGCAAAAGAAGCCTATTTGGTCTAAAAGGCTATTGCTGTGTGAGTTTTGGGCCGGTTTAATTATACTATATGTAATTTTATATAGAGAATAACTTTTATTAGAGCAAGAAAATAAGTTATTTTAATAAATTATTGTAAAAATAAATTTTTAAGTTATGCAAGTTTAAGCAAATTTTTGTATGAGTAATAAATAAAAAAGAGTTTGATTTAAAAAAATTTAAAGATATTTTTACTTATATCTTTTTATAATATTTATTTAGGTCACTCTAAATTAATTTTTTGCTTAACATAATATAAATATTTTGAAAAAAAGAGAGGAGGATAAAAAATAAACAACAACCTTAAAAAAACAGCAATTCTATTGGCTAAACAAAATATAAAAATTTTCAAAAGCTAATACTGCAATTTGATTGGTTAAACTAGTGTTTATTTTATATTTAAAATTTTAAAAATAGAGGGGTGTTTATATTAAACATAGAATCAAGCCTTAGTATAAAAAAAATTTTTTTATTATAATATGGGCTTGGTGCTACAGAAAAGGAAGAAATTGACAAAACAAAAAATCTTTGGAAGATCAATTTTTTTTTAACATTAAGGAGACCTCTTTGGCCTAAAAGCTTTTATTAGGATTTGAAATAGTGTTTTATATGCAATTACAACAATAGTACATCAAGCCATATATGCACCTTTTAAGTGTCTAATTTAAGTAGTCTGCCCAAAGGTTCTACACTATTTGCCATATCTGCATCCCAACTAGGGAGGTACTCATTTAAACTATCTGGTTACAACTGCCACCAGTTAACCACCTAACCCTGGGTTTTCTTACCATTTATATATAGATTTTGGTATTATCCTGGCAAAGGATTACTGACTGCCTTAGGACTTACCAACCATTTCTGTCTAATCTATCCTCGAGGTAAACCTAATAGAGTAGTATATATCTCACATATATATTCATCTGCATGTTCCTATAACTTCTTCCTAATTACTATATATTGGCCTGCTTTTCTGTATTTGTATCTTATACCACCTTTTGGGGTGCTGCCATTCTACAGATGTAACTCAAGCACCAACCTTCCTAACTAGGCACCTATTACGTACCCCTTGCCCTTATTTGGTTTACAACAACCCTGATATTCACATTTGAACTATCTTCTTACCTGGATTCTTTATCGGTCTCTCTCTTACTTCTAGCTAGCAACCCGGAAGGGTTGGTCTGCTCAGGCTTTAGGTGCCTGAAAGACGCCCTCCTCTTGGTTCATACTTTCGGAGCATATACCCTTTTCATTCGGTGCGACAACCCGGTGGTTCGGCTGGTGTGTCCTCCACTATAGAACCTGGTTGCTCGGTTCTCTGATCTCGGGCCCTGGTTCGAATTTAGCCCTCCTGTAATACCGTCGAAGATCACTGTTACATCCAAATTTGGAACTTCCCAAATGAGTTTTCAGTTATGCTAATTCCTTGGATTTATTACGCCAAAGCTCCTATTACTAGATGGTGTGACTGAAGTTACAGATTAGATCCAACCAATAAGCATAGCTATTAACCGAAACACAGGCCTATTTTTCAAATATCGTTGCTAGTGGGATTTGAACTCTAGACCTGCTACTTGGAGAGGGTGATGACTAGACCACTACACTAAGTCGCCACACCTTGCAATTACAAATTTATTAATCCTTTTTAGAATATATATATATTTTATTTTGAAATATACTTAAAATCACAAGTAGTGATTATCACCACTTCTAATTATTTTTAGGATTAGGGTTAGAAATTAGATAATTATTTTTTTTTATATAAAATAATATAAACCTACTATAAGGGCCCGTTAGAGCCCAATCCCAGTTCTTGTAAGGTTTTTGGGGGTCCTGAATATTTTTACTTAGAGAACTCAATTCCGTTTACTTAGTACGTTTTTGAGATATAGGCACCCTGGTGATAATCACCACTGGTTATAGTTAGAAATATTCTTTTATTTTAACCAATTTTTATTAAATGCAAAATATATATTTACTTAGTACAATTTTGATCTTTATATATATAAACTACTTTTATTTAATAAAAAATAATCAAAAATCAATTTGTTTTTAAAATAAGCTACTTCAAAAATTTTTGTATAATTTTTAGCCCAAAAATAGTAGCTTATTTTCAAAAAAAATACAATATGTACCAAGAGAAGAGAGACTGTAAGGCATCTAAAGTCTAGACAAACTGACTTTTCTAAGTTTCTAGCTAGAAATAAGTGAGAAACTAATAAAAAATCTAGATAAAATGATGGTTGAAATATGGGTACTGGAGTTGTAATAAACTTATACAAGAGCAAGAGTAAATAATAGATAACTAATTAAGCTTAAAATATAAATCAGATTATAGTAGTGTTCTAAAAGATAGTTTGAGATATAAACTTGGTAATAATAGCACAACAGGTACTAATTAGAAAAAAGTTACTAAATATACAGGTATATGAAATATATATTGCTCTATTGGAGGACCCGGACATCTCTAATATATGTCATATTTTTTTTTCAGCGAATTGCCAAAAATTTGGTCAAAGGTCCAAAGTTAAGTTTTGGCGAATTGACAGAAATTTTAAAATAGGTCATAATTGACTATTTTGGCGAATTATATCAAATTTAGACATGTTATATATTATTTTCAGCGAATTACCTACATTTTGGAAAAAATTATACTCAAAAATAAGCTACTTTA
>CAJVPY010005898.1:0-11017 GCA_910591965.1 Dentiscutata erythropus | reverse complement strand
AGAAGTATATTAATTGAATGATTAGTTGGTTAGTTGATTAAAAAATTTTTTAACCGGTTAGTTGGAAAGTTATCAACTATTCAGTTTTCTAACTAACAATTTGGAACACTATAATGGGAGCAATAGTGCAATAAATCTGAAGAACCGGCATAACCAAAAACCTATTTGGGAAGTCCTGAGTTAAAAAGTAATAGTGATATTTGATAGTATCACAAAAGAGCTGAATTTGAACTGGGCCTGAAATTGGAAAACCGAATGACTAGGTCCTAATGGTGGAGAATATACTAGCTGAACTGCCAGGTCTGTCATACCAGAGAAAAAGAACATACACTTCGAAAGTATGTACCAAGAGAAGGGTATCCTTCAGGCACCTAAAGCCTAGGCAGACCAACCCTTCTGGGTTGATAGCTAGAAATAAGAAAGGAACCGATAAAGAATCCAGATAAGAAGATGGTTCAATTTCAGGTACTAGAGTTGTTGTGAACCTAATAAAGATGGAAGTAGATAATAGGCAGCTAATTAGGAAAGTTGTAGCTTAAGATACAGATCAGATTATAGCAGCCTGGGAACTGTAACACCACGGGGGAGAGACCTGGGATATATAGAAATATATATACTAAATTGCTATAATTCGGTGATAGCAATACAATTGGTACTAGTTAGGTGCAGGGGTTTAATAGTTAGCCCTGACCCCAAGTGCATGGGTCAAGCTATGGCATAAAGTTACTGAAGTCTGGGTGAATACATGGGTAGGACATGTACCCTAGTAATAGGGCAGCTGAAGTCTAAGGTTATACAATATTTTTAAATGCAAACACCATGTGTGGAGTATTGTAGCCAATAATTAGTGAGGTAACTAGATTGGGTATCCTGTGGGGAAAGCCGGCCTAAGGTCTGATATAAACAGTCGGGTGGCTTGGTGTTGTCATCCTTGAGCCTAACAAAGCCCAGCCCTTCTTCAGTATGAGTTACTAATAAAAAAAAAAATAAAATAAATAAATTGTCAAAAATAATACTAAAATCAAATAATGGATTGAAAATCCCGGTTGATCCGGGATTAATCCGAATCTAATCCAAATCCGTAATACAGATTAAATCCGACGGTTGATCCACAGTTTGTCACATTATTTGTCACAATTTATATAATAAATTCAAAATTGTCATATGATAAATTTGAATATATCACATATATTGTGATATAAAGTGTGATAAGTTTGAATTTATCATATAACAAATTCAAATTTATTACATGTGATAATTATATAAAAACGACCTAAAATTAGGCCCAATCCCGCTCAATCCAGGCTCAATCCACGATTCAGAGTTCAAAACTAATCTGACAATTTGGATCTACACAAATCCAAATCTGATCTGTGCTGACTTTTTCAAATATTAACAGTTAAATTAAAATTTAAAAGTAGAGTTTATAATTAAAAAGTATAAATAGGTTTTAATAAAATTTATATTTTTAAATAAAGATCTTTAAACTTTAATGTTATCTAATTTCAATATTATTTTCAATATAAATTAATTGTATTTATTTATTAAATAAAATGGATGTTCTATAGAATAGGTAGACAATATAAAAAATAAACTCTACTAATAATTAGTAATTATTAATAAATATTTAGCAGAGTTGCAAAGTTTATATACCTATTCTATAAAATATTTAATACAGGTTTTTTTTGACCTATTTTGTTTTTTAACTAATCGAATTCATCTAAATACCAATCAAATTCGTATTTCAATCAAATTGGTTTATTGTTGATAACTTGTTATCTAGTAATTTAATTTTGATGAAATTGGTACTATTTGAATCCTCTTATAGAAAGAATTCGAATGGTACCAATTTTATCAAAATTGAACTACTAGATAGCAAGTTATCAATGATAGATCAAAATATACCAATTTGATTAAAACATGAATTTGATTGGTTAAAAAACAAAATAGGTCGAAAAAACCTGTAAAACTATTTATAATAAAAAATTTATTAGTTTATATAGTGTTTATATACAAATACTAATTTATTAAAAAACATAATAGCTTTTAATAATTAAATATTACTAAACTATTTTAAAAAGATTTTTTAATAATAATAATAATTTTTATTTTTATTTATATTACACTTTTTATATATTTATTTTTACTAATATATACTGTATTGGAATTTTTTTTTTAAAAAATTTGACAGCTATGTCACATGCCTGCTTTATTGATAAGGTACTACATTTCCCGAAAGATTTGTCCAAATTATATTATATCTTATGGCAAAAAATCTGGAATATAGCTTACCCGGTTTTCAATTGGACCTATGAGCAACCTGCCAAAGATGAGTTCAATCTCCCTAGTTAGGTTCACTTCAACCGACTCATCCCCAAATCACTGACCTAATTCACCAGCCTATCATAATCATCTTCTTTCTCAATCTTCTTCTCCTAGCTTTCTAGGTAGAAAAACTACCAACAAAAAACAAAAAAAAACAAATACGAAAAAAAATGAAAACTAAAAAAAAGAGAAGTCTAAACTAAACAAAACTAAAAAAAAACAAAGTAAAAAGGAAACAAGAAGAAAAAGGCTAAAAAAAAGATGGCTATGACAATACTATTATTGTCTGTATTAAGCTATAAAAATTATATAATGTTGTATAGAAAAAAAATACAATCTAATACTATATATACTAAAAAGAAATAGAAAAAAAAAAACGTCTAACATTAAGAAATTTCTATACATGTTCTCTCTAATCCCCTATACTATAAACAGTACTGCCGTCATTGTTTATTTGGCAAAGCAAAATTCAAATAAGCTCATGTGAGGTTTCATTTTGTAGATGTATTCTAATTTAAAAAAAGTAAATACTGCTAATCTTTTGGAGGGGTATGCTAATTTTTTTACTTTTTGACCAAAATTTTTAAAAAAATTCTGAAACTGCAGAAATATAGTAAAAGATATATGATATTTGTCAAAAACAGATACTCTGAATTTTCCAAGGAGTGTGTTAAAGAAACTCATTTGTTGTTCTCCTTCTTTTTGTTGCCTCTCAGTTACTTTATCAGCGAAAAGATCTCTATCTCCAGGCTCTTATTATCAAAATTTTGTATACAAAGACACCACTTTTTTGCTAGTTATCTTGTATTCTAACGCTTTTGGCTTGCATGCCGAATATGCCAAAGAAGTTCTCCAAGACAAAGGTTGACCTTTGCAAGAACTGCCTGATAGTCACATCAACTACTTTAACAAAATTTTTGTTTCGGTTCAGTGGGAAAATTTGGTACATGTAATTGTTAGGAAGAGTTGGTTTAATCTTTACAAATAATTAATAATTATAATAATATATTTCTGCAATTATTATTATTATTATTTTTTTGGTATTAAAGTGATTTCATTGGCCTGGGAACTTTTTATTAGAGTATAGATAATATTTTATAATATAATTACAATGATAGTATATCAAGCCATACATGCACTTTTGGTGCCTAATTTAAGTGGTCCACCTGAATTGTTAGTGCTATATTAAGGGTTTCACACTATCTGCCATACCTGCACCCCAACTACAGGAGGTACCCATTTAAACCATCTGGTTCTAACTACTATCATCAACCCTTTAACCTGCAGGGTTTCTTCACTAAACTATGTAGATTTTGGTATCACCTTATATTAGATTTTGCACTTTATTTTAGAACTTACTAATTTATATAGATCTAGTCTATCTTTGAGATAAACCTAACACAGCGATATATGTTCTACACATGTATTCACATACTTGTTCCTATAACTTCTTCCTAATTAGTATATATTGACCTGCTATTCCATATTCATATCTCACACCACCCTTTGAAGTGCTGCCATTTTACAGATATTTCTCAAGCACCAACCTTTCTAATTAGGTGCCCATTATGTACTTCTTGCCCTTGTTTTGGTTTCTAGCAACCCCAATACCTCACATTTAGACCATCTTCTTACCCGGATTCTTTATCGGTCCCTCTTTTACTTCCAGCTAGCAACCTGGAAGAGTCAGTCTGCTTAGGCTTTAGATGTCTGAAAGATGCCCTCTCCTTGGTCCATACTTTCGAAATGTATATCTTTTTCCTCCGGTGTGACAACCTGGTAGTTCAGCTAGTATGTTCTCCACTATTAGAACCTGGTCACTCGATTCTCTAATTTTGAGCTCTGGTTCGAATTCAGCCCTCCTGTAGTACTATTATAGATCACTACTACCTCAAAACTCAGGATTTGCCAAATGAGTTTTCAGTTATTCTGGTCCTCTGGATTTATTGTGCCAAGGCTTCTATTACTAGATGGTGTAATCAAGGTTACAGATTAATCTAGATCTAACCAATAGAAAGCCATCAACTGTACACAGGTCTGCTGCTTGGAGAGGGTAATGACTAGACCACTATACTAAATTGCTATACCTTATTTCTACAATTATTATTTAATTTTTTATTATATATATTTTATATAATTAATTTTCTTCTTTTCATGATTCTGCAGACTTTAGCAATTTTGTATATGTTCTATTGCTATAATGTTAAGCTTATAACTTTTTTTTTAATATTAACTAATACTTAAAATTCTAGCACTTTACTTATTGTAGATTATTTCTATAAATAGTTAAGATTTTTATACTTTATTTATAATTTGTTTTTTGTCTTAGTAATAACTTGTATTTGTGTAATTTTAGTATTCTGCTTTATTCCTTTAAATGGTTAGGATTCTTATATACTTTATTTATAATATTTGTTTTTTGTTTATATAGTAATGCATTTTTATAATTTTAGCATTTGAATAATTTGTTTGTTTTTTGTTTATTTAGCAATAAATTTAATATTTTGATATTTTAACAATTTATATAGGTTGTATATTGGAATAAAATTTTCCTAATATGTTTGCTATAGATCCGTAAAAAATTTGCTAATTATCAGCATTGTATTGGCAGCATATTGGTAAAATATTGGAAAGTAAATTGATATTAGTAACATAATAGTACAATATTGAGATACTCTAATATTTTACTTTTAGCCCTTTGGGCCTAAAAGTAAGATATCAGAGTGTCTCAATATTTTGCTATTATATTGCTAATATTGATCTATCTTCTGATACTAATATGCTGCCAATATGCTATTAATATTTAGTAAGTATTTGGTGAATCTATAGCAAACTAATAGATACATATCAGGAAACTTTTTTTTTGGTATACACCCAATATTTATTGGTTCAACCTGTGTTAAGATGCTTGAATTCTGAAATATAAACTCTAAAATGTTAATCTAATGTTTGCAGTCAATTCTATAATAAAAATTGCTATTTATACAAAAGCTCTTTAAACTTTCTAAGCCAACTAATATTAAATTTATAATTTTTAGTAATATTCATATTTATTAGAAGTGAAACAGATAAGAGAAAATTTAGTCTCATAATACAGAAGAGTATTCTAAATAATAAGTTCTACAATTTGATTTGTTTTGATTTAATCAAATATTTGATCTCAAATCAAATTCAAATACAGAAATTCAAATCAAATCAAATTCAAATTGACAAAATATTCAATTCGATTCAATTTGATTTAATCAAATCAAATTCAAATCAAGAGCTTATTCAATTTGATCAAATTCAAATATGTCTAATATTTGATTCAATTTGACTTTGAGAAACCCTACTAAATGATAAATAGTATTGTGAAAATATTCAAATAGAATTGAAAGTTTAAATATAAATTTGAAAATAATCGTGGGTGTATTAATCATATTAAAGAATCAGGTATACCATTTTTTAAACAATCTTTATTAATGTAAGTTTGTATATAAACTACCTTTATTCTAAAAAATTTCATATTCAATCATTTTAAAAAGATTTAATTAGTACCTGTGAACAGTCATACTGGGTGGCTAGGCTTATAAAAGAGAATAATTTTAGATACAAAAAGGTTGAAGTTATCAAATTATAAATTAATTTGGTATTAAAATATAGTGAAATATTTTATAAATATAGCTAGTAATTACTGATATACAAGTTATTTATAGCTAATTTTTTTTATAAAATATAAAATTTATTTACTTAAATTTAATTTTTTTTTTTTTTTTTTTTAACTCTTTGATGGTTTTGCCAAAGCTCGAATATAACTTTATTTATTTAATCAATAACAGTAAACCATTTCAACTAAACTAAGTTTTAAAATTGCAAGCTTGATATCTACCAGCTATATAGAATGTGCCTATTAGCAACTTATTACACTATCTTATATACAAGTTGGATAGACCTTGTAAGTTTGTTAAGAGCTAATTTCTTCAATTCTTTTTTTTTTACTGAGAGCAAAAGAAAGTAATGATTTTATAACAAAACTACAAAACCACTTATTATTGAAACAAAAAAAAACTATATCTAATAAAAACAAAATAAACAAAAAGGAAGTTTTAAAGAAAAAAAAAGAGGAAAAAGAATATATAAAAAAAAAAACAAAAAGAAAAGCCCAAAAGACCAACAAGGTGGAATGCTACCTCTATCAAGAAGCAGCCAAGCAACTCAAAAGTTGCTATAAAAAAGGAAAATGTACTATTATAACCCATGTCAAGTTAAAGTAAAAATTATATAATAACTACAACCATTGTATATCTTAATTGTAAAGCCAAGCCTTAATGTATATCTTCTAACTACCAACCAAATTCAGATACCTTTTTAACCTAAAACCCAATTCAATTCATATAGAGAATGACCTGCTACCCAATCCAAGTCATGTAAAGTAATGCTGTATTCTTTAATAAACAAGACATGTCGGTTGTAATATACTGAGTCTGTTCGAATTTAGATATAAACAATGCTGATTTTTTGAAGAGGTAAGCAAATCTCTACTTTTTAAAAAAATTTTTGAAAGACTAATAGAAAGGTGAAAAAGATAGAATAAGGAGCACTTGAAATAATAAAAGGAGTATAGCTAAAGAAAAATATAAAGTCTGTTGTACTCCTGGGTTCTAAAGAAAGGCCTAGTAGTTTTATTGACAGAAATGTTGTTCTACTAAAATTTGCTACATTAAAGAGTACTGTCTGCATTTTCTTCCTTTGTTTGTATTGCTTTTGGCTTGTATACCAAATGTGAGGCAGAGTCTTCTAGGCCAGGTTAACTATTTATATTTTTACAAACCACCACTTAAGTCTTCTCAGAACTATAGCCTACAGAGCTTCATCGATGAAAATTCACCACCAGAATCTATAGAGCTTGCCAAGAGTACCATCTGCCTTTTCCTCTTAACTAGGCTTTTGGCTTGCATGCCGAATAATAGTAAGGAGTTCTTGTAGCTAGTTAATCTCTACTACAAACCACTACTATAGCTACACACCTCTCTAACAGTCTTTACAATTTTTCTTAGGTTGGAAGTATTGGTTCAAGTGATCATTAGAAAGAGTTGATTGATAATACAAATATAATTCTTTTAATAGGCATGTTGTATTCAAGTATATACTTATTAGTTAAGTAAATTGACGCTGCAATGGTAAATGATAATTAAACTTCTAGTGTAGTATGACACAAACTAAATCAACTCTTATTAATAATCTCTATAATAGTAATAATAATAGTAATAAAGGTTTTAATGGGCATTGGTTCAAAAAAATAGAGTTCATAAATACTGAGTCTTGCTACAGTGATTACAAGATTTGAAGATAGACTTATCAGTTAAGTATTTTGTATCGGCATCTGGTGCTTGCTAGCAATTTGATATTTTAATTTTTCTATATTACTACTAATAACTATTTTTCTAACTACTAGTTTTATAGCAGAGTTTTAATAATATAAACTCAACTATTAAGATTCTTAATAATTGTGAATTTTGATTCACAATATCATAGGTACTAGATTACTAGCAATCAATTTGTCAGTTAATTAATTTATTAATAGCTTTACTAATAATATATCTTATTTAGATTATATATGAAATTAGTAATACTTAATATATAAAGATGATCGAATTAGAAGTGTGAATAATTTTTATTTTTCTTTCTCTCTTCAACCAATTTACAACAAATTATTTTTATACTTTGCACTATACCAGTCCAGTATAAGATATATATTTCATCATTAAACTAGCTAAAGTTTTTAAAGCTAATAGAAACTACTATATACTGTATTTATTTGCTACAAGTACTCAGGGTATTTCTCTTGTTCGTTTTAGTATCTGGGGTATATATGTAGAAGGATATATTGTATAGATATAAATATGTTTTATTATATTTCTCTGAGTACAGAAGCATGATAATATCATACTTAGATACCCAGGTATAAGTCAAAAATTGGCTATCAAAATCATTATAGAATATATTGCATGGGGGTCTACATGGCAGATAAATATAATAGTATTATTTGTAGAATCGATTTTCACTTCTAAATTTGGAGTTAGTATAATATGTTTTCAATATATACTATGTATTTTATACTAGATTCTTCTGGCCATCTATATCTTTTAATTTGTTATATTTCTTATTTTAACAAAATTTAAATATGCTATTCTCTCAAGAAGTTTAGTAAAATTGCTACTTTAAATTTACTTGATAATAAACTAATTGTATTATAGAAGTTAATTAATATCTAAAACTGCAATTTTAGATGCTAAAGCTATACCTGTCTGAAAGTGGCTCTGAAATTAAATTTTATTTGATGCATTAGTTAGTAATCTTAAACATGTCAAACTTTGAGTACTTGAAGTTGCAATCTTTGGCAGATACTAGTCATTCTTAGTCTAATCAGTACATCAAACAAATAATAATCAATGTTTAAACAACTTTAATTAGATTATTTATTATTAATGTATAATACTGTAATAAACACCTTTGTATTTTATTTATATTTAACCTGATTATTCATTAATTTAATTGAGATGAGATTTCTATATTTGAATACAAAAATAATAAAATAAAATTTAGTATACAATTTAGAACAGTATGTTTATTATGAAAAACTTTGGCTTTATCAAAGTGTTATTATAGGTAAGAAATTAACTTGTTAATTAGAGATTTTTTACTCTAATAATTTATGTTTTTTTTTTGTATTAAAGATAGATTGAATTGTATATCAATCCATATTATATTATTTAATTGTTTTCAATTAAATATATTATTCATATTATCTACCAATATCCAATACTTTATTTTTCTGTGAGTTGTAACTTTGGCTTGTGTTTTATTTTAATACTATATATTGGATTATGTTTAATAATTATATTTCATAAACCTAAATAATATTATGTGTTATTACATACATTTATATGCTTATTAGGCAATTAATTTACATGCCCTAATTGTTCTATACATACATAAAAATAAACTCAGTTCTAAACTTTAAATATTTAAAATAATATATATCTTGGATATCTTATTCAAATATTATCCAGATATATCTATAAAAGTATTATTATCTGAATATATCTACCCAAGTATTATTCAGATTATTATCTGGATATGTATATCCAGGTAGCTGTAATTACAACCTGGATATTCAACTATCTGCAGGTATTACCTGATCTAGATACAATGTCTAGATATACTACCATAATAAGCTTACAAAACATGATATTGAACTATTGAAAATTATTGTAATAAGAATAGCAGGAACAGAAAAATTTATTTAATTAAAGCAATTGTATATAGGCTTCATGAGATAGCTGCAACTAAATTTAAAACACCAGTACTCTTAGTTGCTCCAATTGGAGTTGCAGCCTTCAATATTAATAAAATAACAATTTATTTTGTACTTAGTATTTCAATAATCAATAAAAATGGTAGATATCTTGATTTGGAGAAAGAGCAGCTAAAAAATTTACAGGAAAAATTAAAAAAAATGTGAATTACTTTATAATTGATAAGAAGAGTATAATCAGGTATTGAATATTTGTTTTGATTAATTTAAAATTATGACAAGCCTTTTCAAAACACAACAATATACTTTTTAAAAATAGATCAATCATTATGTTTGGAGATTTTAAACAACTTCTATCTATACTTGATTTCTCTCTGCATACTAGTATTCTATGTCTAATAATGGCCATGCAGCATATACATTGTTTAGAAAAATATACAAACTTGACATAGTTCAATATTAATTAGAAAATTTAAAAAAACAAGAAAGTTTTAGAAATATTTTATTACAACTTCAAAATAGAAATCTATATTAAATGATTAGAAAAAACTTACCAGATAATTTGAAGATAAAATACTCAGACCTAAACCTGATCAATTCTCAAGTTCTATATTTTTCTCTTCAAAGTAGTCTGAGGTCAATACAATTAATAATATAAAAAAGCTTAATTCATTAAGTATTCTAGTAGCGAAAATTCATACAATATATACAGGTAGTAAAGGAGCAAAAAAAGCCAATTTTGATATTGTACATGGTTTTGAAGCACAACTATTACTAGCAAAAGGAGCCCGAATTATACCAACATCAAATATTTGAACAGCAGAACAATTCATAATATTTTATTTGGAAATCAAGGGCTATTTTCTCTTCCTATAGCAGTGTTTATAAAGTTTAAAAACTATAAAAAGCCTACAATCACCAGCTTAGATAGTACAAAGGTTGTCCCAATTACACCAAACATTAAAATTAGAAAAGTAAATTTGGAATAAGTTTATCATGGCAACAGATTTCTATTTGACTTGCCTGTGCTGTTACAATATATAAAAGTCAAGAACTTATACTAAAAGAAGCTATAATATCAGGACCCAAAGATCTTTAATACAATTTAGATCTAAGTTTGTATAAAGTTTGTATAATTTTAGCTAAATAAATATATAAAATAAAGCAAAATTTAAAAATTTACTACAATGTTTAATGAATTTCTATACAAAATTTTCTTTTTTTGGGGGGACGTTTAAAGCCTAGCACCTTACGATTTTTTCGATTTTTCTGATTTTTTAATTAATATTAGGGTTAGGGTCAGGGATAGGTTAGGGGAAGTATTTATATATAGTAAAATCGTATTTCTGACGCTTTTACTTAGTCGACCAAGACCAGTTTAGATAGCCATTTTTG
>CAJVPY010005897.1:0-11018 GCA_910591965.1 Dentiscutata erythropus | reverse complement strand
ATATCAAGTTTCGAAAGAAAATCCACGATCATAAAAGTATTAATTATTATTATTGTTTTATATAAATAAGCTTACAAATCAAAATAAATAAGATTTATGAATCACTAATTTCGAAATAAATACATCACTAATTTATTTCGAAATCAAAAACTTGAAACTTACACAGTTGAATCAATGAATATCAGGCGCATACTGGGAGAAAGGTTTCCCATTAGTCTGCCATAGATCCGCCAAATACCTGCTGAATATCAGCAGTATGTTGGCAGCATGTTGGTAAGATATCAGGAGGTAGGTTGATATCAGCAACATAACAGTAAAATATTATGATACCCCGAGGGTATCCCAATATTGCGCTTATGTTACTGATATTGATCTACCGCCTGATATCTTAGGTATTTGGCAGATCTACGGCAGACTATCGGGCACATATCAGGAAACTTGTCTCCTGGTATGCACCCGATATTCATTGACTCAACCTGTGTTAGTTCTGAATCACCCTATTGAATGATTTCTTATTATTCTAAATCGAGACCATTTTACATTATTTCACTTAACCCGATTCAGGGTTTGAAATGAAATGATCGACATTTTGTATTTTGTCACTCACCTAAATAGATCAGTGCCAGTTTCTGGGGTCTACTCAAAGTTATTTCTACTATACGACAGTTTACACATGGGATGATGCCTTGCTATCACGTGCTTACCAGCTTTGCCTAGGATCAATACTTTCAGTATTTACTTTGTGGAGGAATGTTAGTGTGGCATATTTAGAAACCAGGGTCGAGGCTCAATGGTCTGAAAAGGTCGAGCTACAGAATGTTTCCTCATAATGCATTTGGCCCGGTAGGTCTAGCTGCAATCAAAAATTCCTATCAGGATTAAATTATTAATGGAATACTAATTTCCTATGTATACTAAGTTTAAGCAAGAAGGTGGAGTTAATGAATCTTACAAATGCATTTGATCCATTAGATCAAGCTGCAACTATAAACAAGGGGCTACTATCCAAGATTAAATAGTACGAAGTAATCTTACAAATGCATTTGATCATTAGATCAAGCTGCAACTATAAACAAGAGGCTACTATCCAAGATTAAATAGTACGAAGTAATCTTACAAATGCATTTGATCCGATAGATCAAGCTGCAACTATAAACAAGGGCTACTATTCAAGATTAAATAGTACGAAGTAATCTTACAAATGCATTTGATCCGTTAGATCAAGCTGCAATTGTAAACAAGGGGCTACTATCCAAGATTAAATAGTACAAAGTAATCTTACAAATGCATTAGATCCATTAGATCAAGCTGCAACTATAAATAAGGGGCTATTATCTAAGATTAAATAGTACGAAGTAATAATTCCATGAAGCTGCATGCTATGGGGGAGGGCTCGATTAAGCTAGACTTTTAAGTCGAGCACAGCAAAGCATAAAACTGTAAAACATCAAAACAATTGTAAGCCTATAAATAATTTACTAGTGATCGTCACCTGACTTGAACTCGGTATTAGTGACGATTGGATTGCCGCAACTGGATTGAATTCTTTAAAGAATAATTGCGAACGTATTATATGTTCAGAACTTATTGATAAAATAAAATACCAAAATTACGGCATCATTTGATTTAATTATCTGACTCAATCACCGAAAGTTTTGAGCTCAGAAAGATATATATATATCCTGTGTTTTACAAATGAAGATTTATTTACCGAAACACAAATTACGATCCTAGTTAGCGAATGTATAAGTAAACTGAATACGTACAGTACAATGTCGTTCCGTTGCCTGCACACGTGATGTAGATCACTTAAAATTCAAGATACAATCGTTCGTTAATATGAGGATGGTAGAAATAAACTGATGCCATGTAACTAGAGATCTGACTCGCAAAATATAATGACTTCATCCTCACGCAAATTATTCATCATAAAACTCAGTAGTTAGTGATTGTGGTAATTTATATTAAAGCATATGAATCTGCTGAACTCAGAATTTTGCCTTGGATGACGACACTTGCACCTCATGCGAAGTCATATGATCTGTAGAATGTATACCCATCTCTACATTTATATTTAAATAGAAGTAGCTACTTTCTCACATCAAATTTTGACAAGTCATTGCTTGTTATTGTCATAAACCGGCCTACTACCATCTCTTACTACACTGAAAAAAGTCCTGTATATAAATCTGAAATTTTTTTATCAAATCGTCTTGCTTGTTAAGTTGTTCGTAGGGCGGTTTCTGTATCTTATTACGCTCTACCTTTGTTATAGCGGAACCCCATTATAACAGAGTAATTCTCCAGAATATTTTTATACTCATGTATATTATGCAATATTATACATTTCTACGTAAATTTGAATTCTTTACTCGAAAACGTATAATGTAAAACCTGTTAACTAATTATACCCAAATTTAAAGAAAATAGAAATGACACTTTGAACAATTTTCCCTGGTAGATAAAACTTCGATTCACTTAAATTATATACTCATACAATAGAACGATTCATTACATTACACATGCCTATCTTGTATCTTAAAATGTACCCATGATATCCAACTGAATAACTTTATAATTTAAAGGGTAATTATTAAATTTAATTTTAATCAATTTACCAAATTCCTTTTCCTTATGAGTTATATGCTTAACCTTTTTTTTTTTTGAACATAGGTTTCTGGCCGCCTTTTACTGTATAGTATATAGTATGAATGTTCACTTCATATGAAAAGTAAAAATTAACAAGATTTTTTGTATTAGGAACACAAAATCACGAATGTAGAAAATTTACTTAAATAAACATGTTAATTCCGAATGAAAAAAAACTTAAATATACAACATATTACACTATACTAAATGAAAAGTGATCTTTACAATTTTTTTGATTTTTAGATATTGTAAAAATAATATTTAAAGAAAGAGAAATGATGTGTAGAGTTAGTTAAGAAGTATGATCAGAATAGGTGAACAAAATAAATAAGATCACACTAATTAATAATGGAAAGAAAGGTAATATAGTTTAAATGCATAACACATAAAAGTAACCTTTGAATAAAGTTATAAATATATATATAGTTCACTATACTTTTTGATAGAGGTGCAATGCCTTACCAGAAAGATGCAACCTCAACAAAAATCTTTTTAAAAAAGGGAGGTTGCACATTCCCTGAACACATATCATAAAATGCAACTAATAAGAAGGTCTGAAAATTGATATTTAAATATTTATAGAAAAAAAAAGAAAACAATCCTATGAAAGGACATTATAAAATGTAGCAGTTGCAACTACTACTTGCTGATGCATATGGATCGTCACGTCTATCGACGGATCCCCAAACTGATGGAACCAAGAAATCTCTAGTATTTCGACAATACCGAATTAAACTTGAGTAGTTAACCATTAAAGAAAAATAAAATTAGTCACTATCATTTAAATTTCAAAGATTATTAAAACGACTAACCTATCACTGGCTTCGCTAACACGTATTCGTGGAAAATCTAGTTCTCTGCGAAGCCTTAGATTATATTCCGCTAAACGTTGAAGTTTAGTCTCTTGTAATGATTGTTGCTTTTGTTGCTTATATTTGTTCATCTTGATGTATTACGAATTACAAATTCGTTGGTAGCAGTATAGAAAATAAGATATAGGGAATTTTTACCTATAAATATATAATAGCGTTAAAATTTGACTAGTCTAATTGAGCTTCGTAATCATTTAGAAATTAGTTAAGTTAGTTAAAATCGGATAAATACCTTCAATACTAATAACCTTTTTTAAAAGCTATGCGTTTATATATATATATATCAAAGTTTTCAAAACGTTGAAAGTTAGCAAAGAATAAATAAATAAAAAAATGAATTTTTTTTTTTTTTACTTAGTAAAAAGTGATTAAAACCCACCGAAGGAATGAACCGGTCTGTCAAAAGGTAAAAAAGGAAGTTTGCTAACTAATTTTTGAATAAACAGATAAAATTTCGTAATCTCTGGGTTTATCTCCCTTTTTTTGTGAATCAAATGAATAGGTAGTACAACCCATTAATTACTAAGTAATCGGTCATGGGTGTTGGACAAATTTACAATGCTAACACCAAAGACTGAATTAGTATTATGTACTAAAAAGTAAACAAATATAACTGGATTTATAAATGATTTGTGAGTAGTCCGGCAATCGGGTGACACAATCCTTATTTTATCATTAGATCAGTTATACAAATTAAAAATTTATTTTAAATGTACCTGCCAAAAAGTTTCCGAACATGCATTTATTCGATGCAATAACTAAATGGAGAAATTTTTCAATCCCTATGGAACCGATAAATTGGCTTAGTAATAACAAAAACAATACCTTGGATCGTTTAGTATTGTGCACGTATAGTCCAAGTTATTGCTGATTATTATTATTATTCCTGTAATCTAGATATTGTGATCGGATTAATAGTAATTTTGATATCAACAATAAGAACATATAAAGTTCAAACGAATCAAGGATTAATTTCTTACTAATTTTGCGGCATTAAAGCTTATGGCAGAAGTAATTGCATTAAATTGCCTTGCATTTAAATTTTAAACTGAATTACTGCATTACTTTAATACTGCATTGTCGTAATGCAATAACGCATCAATTCATTGCCGTCTTGCAGCATCATCACAATGCAGCATTACCTCAATGTAATATGATGCAATGCCGCAACTAGTGATGCAAACAGTTCTACATGACCATAAGCCGATCGGCTTAGCTGAGCTCGGCTAACTAACGCTTCGGCTTGTGTTACGTGAGCCGGTGTTATGCGCAAATTTTATTTTTAGTTAGTGCCGTATTATTCTATCATCATTTTATGTACTTCTTATTGTAGTATAGTTTGTGGCATAGTTGGGTGAATAAAGCCCCGAACGAGGGTTAATAACAACCAATTCGTATATCTATAAGCGATAAATCACGATTTTAATTTTATTATGATTTAAAAACTTAAGATATTATTAGATTTAAATAAAAAAAAATAAAACATTACATGTTTGCGCGCAATGAAATTTATCCCACTAAAGAAAATTATATTCCACTGAGTATTTCATAGCTTGAAATGTTTTTAAATTATTACATAATTCTTTTTTTGAAAAATCACTATTCCAAATAGAAGGTATTTGAAATACGTCCACTCCATGTTTTTCTTAATGTTTTTGCATTTCGAATTCTTTACCTAAAAAAATATAAATAAATAACACCTTTTAAGTATTGCTTTCAGTTCAATTGCTTTGTTAATCATAGATACTTCACTAGTTTATGAATCATATATTCGTCCAAATTTGAATCGTGCTTATTGAAATGTATCCATCTCTTGCTCAAAAAGTTTGACAACTTTATTTGCAATTGCAGTGTATCGTTCGTGCTGATCTTGTTCTATCTCCAAGGGAATTTCATTAATCCATGTACTTAAATTAATTTATTCAAAATAAACCTATGAATACTTTCAAATTATTATTAATATATCCATGCTTACAAGAGTTTGCTAAATTATGTCCTAGTATTTTCCACATCAAGCACATTGTCTTCACCAAGTTATCGGCATTACTTTCTTCATGCTTTCGTTTTTTACTATCTCTAAAACGTACTAAACATTCGGAACAAGTCTTATTTCCTCGAAAAGCTTTTAAAGCTTCATACTTTCGACACGATTTGCAAAAAGGATTCATAAAATAAGAAAAAATTTTTATCGTACAAAAAGATTTGTACATTGATTTGTATCGTTAAAAACTAATACTGTATATTGATTTTGATATGTAATAATTACAAAATTATCTGTCATACAAAAACGAATTATCGGAAATTTTAATTTATGTGCCACGGCGTAAATGATTCTTGGGCGATGCGTCGGTTAATAACCCTCAGCGAGGGATTAAAACCTCATACGAATTAAAGATATATAAGGATGTAGTTTCAGTATATGAAGGGAAGAACGGTTGTAAGACGGTTGTAGAATGATTATTAACGATTGTAGATAGTATTTAGTATTATGATAATCCGATGTATTGATTTATGTTAATAAAGAGAAACCTTAACCTGTAATTGTGTGTTATTTTACCGATTTAAACCATTTAACCTTAACCCCTATTTATCCACGATTGATGCTAAAATAGCCCAAGACCCTATAAGCTCTCCCACCGGTCGTAACACCGGTTTCAGAGACGTGAGCCGATTAATGACTATAATATGAGTGTCGCCAAAAGAAAACTTGAAATTGTCGTATTTTCTTTTGGAGACACTCATATGTCGTAACCACTATCACTA
The DNA here is from genome assembly GCA_910591965.1 of Dentiscutata erythropus. Classification (NCBI taxonomy): domain Eukaryota; kingdom Fungi; phylum Glomeromycota; class Glomeromycetes; order Diversisporales; family Gigasporaceae; genus Dentiscutata; species Dentiscutata erythropus. Next base: position 4,734 of record CAJVPY010005897.1, on the reverse strand, counting down.
TAGTAACTGTTATAATATAATAAACTTTCGTATTTATAATGAACTATAACAGTATGGCATAATATTTTGTAAACTATTTGTTATAAAATTTTTTTTTTCTTTTTGGTATTAATTCCCCAAATAAGACACTTTGCAAGAAACTTTTGAGGATGAGCGCACTCAATATTTGAATGAAGTTATTTTACCAGTGAATGTTAATCCACTGGAGCGGTGGAAACTTAACAGCTTTCGCTTTCCGAATGGGCAAGAATTTTCTCGAAATTCAGACAACTTCGGTACCTTCTAAACAAACAATTTCAAAGGCAGGGGCACAGTTCAGGTTAAACGTGTACGCCTTTCTGAAAAAAGCGTACAAGCTCTTATGCAGACCAGTAATAGCGATATTAAATATTCTATCATTAGGATTTGGATAAATATTTTTGAGATTTGGGTAAACGTTTGAAATTTAGAAAAAAATTTGTATTGAGTTTTAGTAAAACAAAAAAAAATAATAATAAGAGTGATTAGGCCACGCAAAGTTGATTTTTCGTTTTGCATTACCCGCCGTCCCATTTTTTCAATTTTTCAAAAAAAATTTTTTTTTTTTTTTTTTTAGATCCCAATTATGCCAATTGTTCGATTTTTGACACCTATTTTTTCCCGCTATTCTCATCCGGTATCACCCGAAGGAGACCTTAATTTCCCGTAATTGTCCGATAGGATTGACAGGAAAAATATGACTGCCGGCACAATTTTCCTTGTTGTGAAAATATAACCTTAAATGTGATCGTTATTCTATTTGCAGTAAATTGAATTGAAAAAAAAAAAATGCAAAAAAAAAAAAAAAAAAAAATCCGTCCGTCCGTCCCTAATTTTGAAGTCCATGTAATGCAAAACGAAAAATCAACTTTGCGTGGCCTTAGTTATAAATTTCTTTAATACTAGTATTTACGTATTATTTACTAATTGAATTATTGAACTACAATAAAGGCCAATAGTAAATGGCTAATACAAAAATCTTTCAAATACTGTAACAGATTAAAATGAGTTCAAATTAAAATAAAAGTTTGCTATTTTGCTACTAATAGAAAGTATAAATGTCTTCTAATGGATAAAAGAAGACATAATTTCGGTTTAATCACTAAATAAATCATATTACCACATTAATAATTACCAACATTTTTTAATAATCAATATTCTCAGAAATAAAAAGATTTTGCGCAGCAGAATCTAAAAAACCAAATAAAATCAATAACAAAAACTAAGCAATATGTAAGCATAATTACTTGCCATAACTTCCTGAAAATTGTGCATGCGGAACAAATGATGAATTAAGCGGATTAGAAAGATTTTGGAAGTTTAGAAGTTTGCTTGTAAGTTTAGCTTGTGAATAATTTAGCACAGTTGTTAATAATTTTGGAATGGTCAGATCTGCAGATTCGAATTCTTCCTTTATCACTGGTCCATTTTTGAACATTTTGGCGTAATTGCTTATCATATTAAACCAAATGTTTAATTTAGTAATGTATGTCAGATGCAGTTGGTCTACTAGGAGAATTAGCATCCATACATTGATTTGCTAATTGAATGTAGCATTCAGGTGTGCCTTCAGCAAACTCAGGACGTAATCCATTAAATATTTTAATAGCTAGATTTTCATCATAATCAATATCATGATGCGGTGGTTTCCCTGTGGAAACTTCAGCCATAATAGCTCCAAAACTATAAATATCTGCCGTTGTGGTATAAGGTCGTTTGTTTAATACTTCTGGCGCGATATATGGTAATACTCCATAAACCCCTTCTAAATATGATTCTTCATTCTTTCTAGATAATCCTAAATCTGCAATATAAAGCATTATATCATCTCTGGGATTTTGATATAGTAATATGTTACCACTGTGAAAATCCCCATGAACATATCCTGCTTCATGTATTTGTGCTAAATCTTTTGATATATCTATAAGTAGCTTCAATTTAGTTTTCCAATTAAGTTGTCTAAAGTTTAATGTTAAATAATTACGAAAGCTTCCCATATTTGCATATTGAAATACCATTAAATATTCATTATTTGTGTTCTGAGTTAGTCCATATACTTCAAGTTCTTTACACACTGGCCTAAGCTTCATATAATTCTTAAACTAATGGCAGAAATGATATACAATTATGTTAATAAAATAAATAATATTATATCATAAATAAATAATTTAACGCACTTCTCTTAAAAAATTCTTTTGAGATCCAGGCAATGTTTTAAGTGCTACTGTAAATGATGTGTTGTTTCTTTTACCATCTAGCCACGTTGCTGAAAATACTGTTCCAAATCCTCCTTTACCAATAAGTTGAATGTTATCTAATCTATGAAAAGGAATCCATTCAATTATATCTTCGAATTCTTTGATACAATCATCTACATCCATATTTCCACTTGTCCATCGGCCACATGTTTGACACCAGTCTAAAAAAGTGTTATATCGATCACAATTTCTACATTTTCCGTACCATCTCTTTCTTTCAGAATAAAATTTATCAAATATTATCAAACATTCGTTAGTAGTTGTATTTTGGGTCATCCCATATATTTTATAACTCTTATTCTCTGATTGTATATAATCTCTAAACTTATTAAACGGGTTAAATTGATAAATGGGATTTGTGAATATTTATTAACTTAGCAAATAAAATTAATAATTAACGTACTTCTGTTAAAAAATCCAACAAATTCTGGGAACTAGGCAATGTTTTAAGATCTACTCTATACGATAGTGCACGTGAACGTGTATAATCTCCAAGTATATTTGAAATTATTCTTATACCATCTAGCCATATTGCTGAGAATTCTGAATTCAACTCATCTTTATTAATCAATTGAACGCTATCTAATCTATCAAAAGGAATCCATTCGATTACATCTTCATATTTAGTCGCTTTATATTGAAATTCTTTAATGCAGTTATCAATATCCTCATTTCTACTTGTCCATTCTTGAATTACTTTTTGAGGGTCACACATTTGACACCATGTTGGCGAAGTGTTATATCGGTTACAATGTTCACATTTTCCATTAAAATAATCCCTTTCGGAATGAAATTTATCATTAAGTGCTATCATATATTCATTGGTAGCAGTGTTATGAGTTATCCCGTATATTTTATACTCTTTTAATTGTACACAATCTTTGAACTTATAAAACGTGTTAAATAAATAAATAAATAAATTGGAACTATATATTATATTATTTCTGTATTTAAAAGTCAAGCATATGTAATAAAAATAAATAAAATTTCGACTTACTTCTTTTAAAAAATCCAACAAATTCTGAGAGCTAGGTAATATTTTAAGATCAATTTCACATGATGGTGTACGTGATTGCGTGTATTTCCCATATTTGGCTGAAATTATTCGTATGCCACTTAACCAAACTGCAGAAAAAAATACTGTACCGAATCTACCTCCACCAATTTTTCTAATGTTATCTAACCATCGAAAGAAATCCATTCGATCACATCCTCACATTAAGTTGAAATTCTTTAATGCAATCATCAATATTCTTATTTCCACTTGTCCATCCTTGTGTTATTCTTCGAGTGTCACATGTTTGGCACCACGCTTTTGAAGTATTATATCTGCTACAGTTTCTGCATTTTCCATTAGCATGACACCTTTTAAAATGAAATTTATCAAATACTATCATATATTCGTCAGTAGCTGTATTTTGAGTCATTCCATATATTTTATATTCCTTATATTTTAATTGCACACAATCCTTAAACTTTTAAAGCGTGTTAAATAAATAAATAGGAATTATAAATATATGTTAAATAAATAAATAGGAATTACAAATATATGTTACTTATTAAAAAGTCAAGTATATGAATAAATAAAAATTTTAACTCACTTCTTTTAAACAATCTAACGAATTCTGAGAGCTAGGTAATATTTTAAGATCAATTTCACATGATGGTGTACGTGATTGTGTGTATTCCCCATATTTTCCTGAAATTATTCGTACACCATTTAACCAAACTGCAGAAAAAAATACTGAACCGAATCTACCTCCACCAATTTTTCTAATGTTATCTAACTTATCGAAAGAAATCCATTCGATTACATCCTCATATTTAGTGACATTAAGTTGAAATTCTTTAATGCAATCATCAATATTCTTATTTCCACTTGTCCATCCTTGTGTTATTCTTCGAGGGTCACATGTTTGGCACCACGCTTTTGAAGTATTATACCTGCTACAGTTTCTGCATTTTCCATTAGCACGACACCTTTTAAAATGAAATTCATCAAATACTATCATATATTCGTTAGTAGCTGTATTTTGAGTCATTCCATATATTTTATATTCCTTATATTTTAATTGGACATAATCTTTAAACTTTTAAAGTGTATTAAATAAATAAATAGGAACTATAAATATATGCAACTAATAGAAAAGTCAAAGTATATATAATAAATAAAAATTGTAACTTCTTTTAAGGGTAGGGTAAACGTAGATCATTTCTAATATAAGTAGATCAACCAAAAAAATATTACACAAAAATCGAACACATGTTACAGGCTATAGCAAAGCATCCGGCGTACATGTTATCTCGCCCGGCACTCTCTCCGATCACGCCCGTTGCACATAAAATGCGTCACACTCACGATTACCAAAATCGGCAAAATTGGAAGATCCAAATAATTGCCAAAATTGGCAACCCGATTATCTATTAAAATATTATATTAACAATCTTTGATTATAAA
>CAJVPY010005896.1:0-11018 GCA_910591965.1 Dentiscutata erythropus | reverse complement strand
TAAACTTGATTATCTCAAAAAGTACTGTATAAAATTTTATAATTTTTTTTTATTTAAAAGATATAGATTTAATAAATCTATAATTTTATTTTTAGCTTAATATACTATTTGTTTGGCTTTATATAAATTTTTAAAAAGTGTCCACAATAATATAATACCCCCTGTAACTCAAGCTTAACTAAAATTATTGTAACTAAAATAGCAAATAAATTCTGTAACAGAATTTTGTCTACAATAACTCATGATAAAAATCATAATATTTATAATATAAACTCATTTAATCAGAATAGCAAACAAGTTTTGTAACATAATTTTTTCAATGACTTATGAATAAATCATTTTAATCTCAATGCAAACTAACACACTCTAAGCACTTTTTATAGTTACAAGAATAGTAAGTAAGGTTTGCAACAGAATTATTTACAGTAATCATGACAATACCAATGCAACACATATATTATGATTATTGAATAGTGAGTAAGTTTTATAAAGAAAATTTTTTTACTATAATTTACAATAAATAATAATAATAATTCTAATATAATTTTAACTTAATACTGTAGTCACTAGAACAACAAGTTAAATACTGTATGAAATTATTAACAGCAATTCACAATAGAAAATTATAATAATTCTTGATGCAAATTAACTCACCTTAACCACATATTGTGATTACTAAATAGCAAGTAAGTTCTGTAATATAACTTTTTAGATAAAAATCATATTAATTCTAATGCAAACTATTTCAACTTATTAACATACTATGATCACTGAAACAGCAAGTATTATAATTATAGCAACTAACATCAAAACCATTCTGAACTATCTTAACTATATATAGTAGTTTTGCAGTATATTAGTGATAAATAAAATGATAAATAAATAATATAATATAAACAAATGCTATAATTACTCTTTCCAATGATCACTTGGACCAGAAATCTTACTAATAGAAAAATTTGTTGGAGAGTTGTGGCCTACCAGTGGTTTGTTTAGAGATCAACTTACTGCTATGGGAGACTCCTCTAAAAGGGATATTTGGCATGCAAGCCAGGAGCATTATTATACAAAATAACTGGCAGGAGGTGCCCTTGTATAAAAAATCTTGGTGGCAGGTTATTCAGGAATAGACTGTTGTTGTCAATGAAGCTGTTAGGTCATTACTTCATAGAAGAATACAGAGGAAACAACAAATTTTATATCTTTCGAAAGTCGCACTCTTTTTTCTGTCTTAAGTTGCTCCTTTGGCACTTATCTTCTCCTTCTTGTCGGTCTTTTAAATTTTTTTCACAAAAAGTGGGATTTGGCTTACCCCCTCCCAAAGATTGGCATTGTTTATATCCCAATTTGGACAAACTCAGTAGAATGCAGCCATGTGTCTTGTTTACTTGTGAATACGGTGCTACTTCACGTAACTTGGATCGGGGTCTCCAGTTAAAGAGGTATCTAAATTTGGTCAATAGTCAGATAGTATATTTATATAGATTTTGTGTTATATTTGAGATATACAATCATTAAATTTGTTATAAAATTTTTTACTCTACCTGGCATGGGTTATAATAGTGTATTTTCTCTTTTTGTCATTACAACCTTTGGGTTGTTGCCCACTGCTTCTTGATAGATGTAGTTTCCCCTTTGTTAGCACTCGAGGCTTTTCTCTCACTTTTCTTTTTTTACATTTCTTGTATCTCTTTTTGTTTTCCTTCAAAATTCCCCTTTCGTTATTTGTTTTTTAGTAGATATAGTTTCTTTTTATTTTCATTAATTATTGGTTTTGTATTGCTGAAATGAAATCATTACTTTTTTTTGCTCTCGGTAAGAAAAGATTATTGAAGAGATTAGCTTTCAATGAGCTAACAAAGTCTTCCTACTTGTATACAGGATAGTGCGACAGGTCGCTAATAGGCACATTTAACACAGCCGTGAGATGTTAGACTTGCAACTTTCTTGCTTTAAATACCTTTTTAGTTTAGAAATAGTTTTTGTATTGTTATTAAGTTTTTAAATAAAGTGCTTGTAATTGAGCTCCGACAAGACTATCAAAATGCTAAAAAAAATATATATATATATATAATATAGAATATATTATAATGAGTAACAATATAAAATAATTAATTACAAGTGAGTGAATTAAACAAAAAATAAGGTAAAAAGTTAGCTACTTAATTGTGATAAAAAAATTTAAGTATAAAATTTTATATATAACCAAAACTGTATTCAAAAAAGTTGAACTAATAATACTACAAAATATGTAAGACAAAATAAAAACCAACTAATTTCTTATTATTAATACAAATCTTTACTGTTTTGCTATAACTTATAACATAAAATCAATAAAAATTTAAGAATTGCATTAAAATTATACTATTATTGTTATATAAGGATTAATCTAAAAATACAATATGAAATAGCATACACTATTCTAACTCCTTTAAGTAACTCAAGTGTCTAGTAAACTATAAAGTTTTTTTTAATATCTTATGATCTATATAGTTTTCAATACATCAGAAAATTTTTAAACAAATAACTATTAATTGCTATTTAAGGCTACTAATCAATTAGTAAACACCTCCATTGATAGTAATTGATATAAATAAAAATCGATAGTTATTATACTTATCGATAGAAATTGATATAATAAAAATCAATAGTTATCATGTCTATCGATAGAAATCGATATATAAAAATCAATAGTTATCAAGCCTATTGATAGAAATTAATAATAGTTATCAATAGTTATTGATAGTTATTGATAGTTATCAATAGTTATCAATAGTTATCAATAGTTATCGATAGTTATTGATAGTTATTGATAAATAATTTATTGATAGTAATCAATTGTTAGAAACTATTGATTATTAATATTATCAATTAAAATCAATAGAGATATTTGCCAATAGCAAACACCACCGTCGATTGTTATTAATTAAATTTAACTGATTAGTTGTTAGCAATTGTCACTTATCAGCTTAAAAAATTTTCTGATGTACCTAGAAAAATTTTTTTACTTAAAAAAAAGGCCATGTGGCCTTATAAAAATTTTTTTTTATTATAAAAAAAAGCTAATAGCTTTGTTACTGATTACTATCTTATAATATAAAAACCAAGTACAGTCTGCCCACTATATAGTCACTCCTTATACAGTCACACCCTCTTTATAAGCATACTAATTTTTAGAATAAACTTATATAAAACATAAGAAATTTGACCTCTATACAGGCACAATTTCTTATAAGCATAGTATTTCTTGGAACCAAGGATATAACTATTGAGAGGTTAGACTATAATAATAGTAAATATAGTTAAAATAATTGTCATAACTGAAGTTTGAATTCAGGAGCCTTAATTTAAAAACACAGTCTGCCCTCTATATGATTACTCCCTATACAGTTACACCCTTTTTATAAGCATACTAATTTTTAGAATAAACTTATATAAAACATAAAATATTTGATTTCTATACAGGCACAATTTCTTATAAGCACAGTATTTCTTGGAACCAAGAGTGTGACTGTAGAGAGGTTATACTGTATAAATCTACTTATAATCTTTTATTATAAAAACTAATTCTAAACTCTACCCGAATCCTAAAAAAAATCAGCACCAAAAATTTCTAAAATTTCATATTAGAATAATTCAAATTTCAAGACAATAATTATTATTTATACTACGTATCTTGTAAAAGCAAAAGCTGACAATAATATAATAAAATATACTACAATCATACAACTCAATATTAAATAAATATATATATTAATCTTATTTAAAAGCAAATACCTAAATATAAGCATAATTGTATGTAATACTAGGTAAATAAAAATCATTCAAAGTCTGAAGAACTAAATATAAATTTTAAATTTCTTTTTATTTATTATAGCTGATCTAACCAATAAGCATTGGGTGATAAATTTAACTATATGTCAGTTTGTTTTTATATTATGCCTAATCTAGCCAATAAACGTTAGTTTCAGTTGTTTTTTTAAATCTTTTATGTTATACCTAATCTAGCCAATTAGATTTCAGAATTTGTTAACACACAGATATCAGGTGTACTATTGACCTACTCAGTAGTGTCCTTCGGACAATAATTTTATATTTTAAATATTTTTCTTTAGATAGACAAACTAGTAACTAATATAATATATAAAAACAATAATTCAAACTTCTTGATAATTTGACATTATATTTGCAATTTAATTGTTTTTTACTAATTGATCTAATTATATAAAAAGCTCTCTTAGCATTATACTTTTAACCTTGTTAATTTTAAATAAATATTTCAAAGATCATATGTACTTGTATTAGGCTTTTTTACACTAATAATTCCTAATTCAGAATTTTTATATTATCACTATTTACTTTGTTTTAATTCTTTTTTGAACTAAGTTTTAATTAGGCCATACAAATTAAATTAGTTGGTTCTCATTATATACAACAAGCAAATAGGACCCGGCCGGCTAACAAAAAATATTATATTTACAAATTTTTTTCATATAAAAAAAATTTTATAAATTTTTTTTTTCATACAAGAATAAAAAATTTTATATAGAAAAAAATTTTGACTTTTTTTTAACCAGGTAACGAGAACCAACTTTATTTGTTTGCATGGCCTTAAAGCAAAAAAATTTAATTAAAAAAATTAACAGATATTGAAGAATACACAGTATGTGTTGCATTAGAATTATGGTGATTTCGATCATGTTTTACTATAAAAACTTAGTAAACTGTAATACACTTGATTAAAGAACTTACTGGCTATTGGAGAACACATAGTATGCTCCAAGTTAGATTGCATTATTGTGATTTTAATTGTAGATTTACTGTTAAAATCTTGTTACAGAGTTAGCTTTGTTAGTTTGTATTGGAATATCAAAAAAAAGAGAAAGTGTAACTTTTATTGAAAAGAACTTACCAAACTTACCAAAGCAAAAATGTGTAAAATCTGTGTTGTTGCACTAAAGTTACAAAAATAGATACATGTGTCTCAAACGGAAAATGCCACAACTACATTTTTGATAATTTTGATATAAAATATCAAAAACATAGTTTTGGTTATCACTTAACATAGAAGTATGAGTCCTACGCTTCACTCCAGACAACTATTTTCAAAAGGAGAAACTTCTAAAAATGCTCTTTTCTATTTTAAATGATAAAAGGAGAAAGCTATTATTTTTTCAATATTGTTATGGGTTATTATTTTGTATAACATAATTCTTCTATATTTTTAGAAAAGAATTCTAAGATTGTTGTGATCTAGTGATCAAAATTAACTATTTAAGCATTAATTGATTTATCTTGATAAGGTGGATTGAATAGTATTAAAATTGTTGAATTTCGATTACTGTATTACAAGATAATTATATTTAAATAAATTTCACAAGCATCTAATGATCTCACTAAACATTGGTCCAAATTTAACAATTTTGGTACCATTCAATTTCTCTCAATGAGACAGTTCGAATGATACCAAAAATGTTAAAATTGAATCACTAGATGGCGAGATATTTGCAAAAAAAATGGGTTAATTAAAGTTCTGCATAGAAATTTAAAAAATAAACAAGGTTCAAGAATTTATTGAAAGCGTTTGTTTTTTATTATTTATATTTCCATTATTTTGCTATATTAGAGGTAAAAAATATTTATTTAATTTAATGTATGAGATTAAAGAATATACTAAATAAAGTTATACAAGTTTATAATATTTAATTAATTTTAGCAATATTAAATTTATTTAAATTTTAAATTATAACTTCAATTGTACTTGAGAAATTTTATATGTTAAAGAAAATATTCAATATCTAAATATTAAAAGAAAGTGAATAATAAATTTGTATATTTATAAGCAAGTTTAACATTGTAGTACTTACTCGGTAGGAATATTAGCGGGCTCAATAGATTTACTTGTTGATGACAATTCTTATTTTAAAATATTAAATATGTTTTAATTATTTATTGCACGATATTTATTTTCAACCAATTTTTAAATAATACCTTTAATTGCATTGTCAATCTTTTGTGTACTAATAATTTTGCTAGTGTACATATGATCTAAATGATTTTGAGGAATTATTGGCAATGTTTTAATGATTTCATCTGCATTTAAAAACTGTTTTTTGATTTCATCTTTGTCATTTGAAGCTAACTTGTCATCTGAAGCTAACTTATCATCTGAAGCTAACTTGTCATCTGAAGCTAACTTGTCATCTGAAGCTAACTTGTCATCTGAAGCTAACTTGTCAACTGGAGTTAACCTTCTAAGCCAACAACTAATCATCCAACAAATTCCCCATAGGCCAGGCCTTTCTTGTGGATCAGAATTCATACATTGCTTAGCCAATTCAATATAGCATTCAGGAGTTCCAGGTGCAAACTCTGGTCGCAATCCCCTACAAATTTCAGCTCCAAGATTAGCATTAAATTCACGTCCATAAAAAGGCCTTTGCCCGGTTGACATTTCTGCCATAATAACACCAAACCCATAAATATCTGCTGCTTGTGTAAACTGCTCTTTGCCTGATAAAACTTCAGGAGCAACATAGGGCAGGACTCCAAAAATATCGCCTTCTGAAATATATTCATCCCTCTTTCTAGACAATCCTAGATCTGCGATATAAGATTGTACATCTTTAGTAGTATTTTGGTCGTACAAAATGTTTCCGCTATGAAAATCAGCATGAATATAGTTTGCATAGTCGTGAATACTGTATAACTCATTTGAGATATCATAAAGCATTTGTAATTTAGTCTGCCATGTAAGTTTACTAAAATTCTCTCTTAAAAATTTATGAAGACACCCTTTATTAGCATACTGAAATACCATCAAATATTCATTGGTTTCTGTATTTTTGGTTATTCCATATACTGCGAGCTTAGTATAATTTAATTTACATTCCATAAAACTTTTAAACTTAAAGTTTAAACAACGAATTAGTTCAATAAACTATTAAATATAAAAGCAATAAATTAACTTACCTCTTTCAAAAAATCAAAATTGTTTTCCTTAGAACTTGACAATGTTTTAAGTGCAACGATGCTGGATGGTTCACGCGCTCTTACATATTTGTAATCATCACCATCAATTTTTCGTATGCCATCCAACCAGGTTGCTGAATATACAGAACCAAATCCTCCTTTACCAATTTCTTTAACATTAGATAATCTATTAAATGGAATCCATTCAATCACATTTTCATATGCACGGGCTCTAAGTTGGAATTCTTTCATGCAATGCAATCTTCAATATCCTTATTTCCAACTGTCCACCTTATTGTTATGTCAGGGTCGCATGATAGACACCATGCTTTATTCGTGTTATAATTATTACAATGAGCACATTCTCCATATTTAGATACTCTATATAATATATTATGTTTCATTACATCTGCAATTTTAAACTTTATATCGAATGTAAATAATTTTATACTTACCGACTAAATTAATTATTTGTACGTAATGGTAAATAAGTAAATAAGTATTTATCTGTGAGCTTGTTTTGCTGTTTTTATTTCGTAAATTATTTATGTATTTATACTCACGGACTAAATTAATGAGAATAAAAATGATGGTAAATAAGTATTTATGTTTAGTTTGTGAACTTGTTTTATTTCGTAAAATTATTAAATGTTCTTTATACTCACAGACTAAATTAATGCGAATGAAATGATTTGTACGTATAGTAAATAAGTATTTATGTTCCTATTTTTGTACTTGCTTTGTTGTTTTTATTTCGTAAAATTATTAAATGTTTTTACACTCACAATCTAAATTAGTGCGAATGAAATTATTTGTGCAAAACGGTAAATGAGTATTTATGCTCAGCTTGTTTTGCTCTTTTTTTATTTGTAAATGCTCTTTATACTTACTCACTGTAAGAATGATTAATAGATTTTACGCGACGGTAAATAAGTATTAATGTTCTTGTTTTGTGAACTTGTTTTTATTTCGTAAAATTATTAAATATTCTTTATACTCAGACTAAATTAATGCGAATGAAATGATTTGTACGTAATGGTGAATAAGGATTATGTTCTTGTTTATGAACTTGTTTTGTTATTTTTTATTTCGTAAAATTATTAAATGTTCTTTATACTCACGAACTGAATGAAGATTAATGCGAATGAAATGATTTGTGCGTAATGGTAAATAAGTATTTATGTTCTTGTTTGTGAACTTGTTTTGCTGATTTTATGTAGTAAAATTATTAAATGTTCTTTATACTCACAATCTAATTAATGCGAATGAGATGATTTGTACGTGATGGTAAATAAGTATTTATGTTCTTTTTTTTTTTGTGAACTTGGTTTGCTGAATGTTCTTTATACTCACTCACTGAGTGAAATGATTAATGCGAATGAACGTGATGGTAAATAAGTAAATAAGGATTTAAGTTCTTGTTTGTGAACTTGTTTTGCTATTTTTATTTCGTAAAATTATTAAATGTTCTTTATACTTACTATCTATATTAATGCGAATGAAATGAAATGATTTGTGCGTAATAATAAATAAGTAAATAAGTACTTTGTTTTGCTGATTTTATTTCGTAAATTATTAAAAGTTCTTTATACTCACGAGCTAAATTAATGAGAATGAAAGGATTTGTACGTACGGTAAATAAGTATTTATGTTAGGGTTGTGGGCACGGGCGTGATTCCAAATCATCACTGGCTGTGATATTAAATCATCACATAAAAATTACTAATTACATGTGATGTTTTCACGTGATGTTTTAGGGTGTTATGTCGTACCCATGTGAGGATTTACCGTGCCCAACCCTAATTTATGTTCTTGTTTTGTGACTTGTTTTATTAAATGTTCTTTATACTCACAAACTAAATTAATGCGAATGAAATGATTTGCACGTAATGGTAAATAAGTATTTATGTTCTTGTTTTTGTGAATTTGTTTTGCTGCTTTTATTTCGTAAAATTATTAATACTCACCAACTGAATTAATGCGAATAAAATGTTTTGTACGTAATTGGAAATAAGTATTTATGTTTTGTTTTGTGAACTTGTTTTGCTGAATTATTAAATGTTCTTATACTCACAGACTATATTAATTCATAATTTGTATATAATGGTAAATAAATAAGTATTTATTTGGTTTGTGAATTTGTTTTGCTTATTTATTTCATAAAATGATTAAATGTTTTTTATACTCACTCCCTGAATGAAATCATTGATGCAAATGAAATGATTTGTACGTAATGGCGAATAAGGATTTATGTTCTTGTTTTGTGAACTTTTTTGCTGTTTTTATTTCGTAAAATTATTAAATGTTCTTTATACTCACTTACTGAATGAAATAATTAATGCGATTGTTCGTAATGTTAATAAGGATTTATGGTCTTATTTTGTGAACTTCTTTTGATATTTTTATGTAGTAAAATTATTAAATGTTCTTTATACTTACTAGCTAAATTAATGCGAATGAAATGATTTGTACGTAACGGTAAACTTGTTTTGCTGTTTTAATTTTGTAAAATTATTAAATTCTTTATACTCACTTTCTAAATTAATGATTTGTACATAATGGTAAATAAGTATTTATGATCTTGTCTTATTATATTAATTTTTAGACCTTTTTTTTTAATGATCATTTTTAGGTCCTTAACCAAATTGATGATAAACTTGATGTAGTAGCTCAAGATATGGACTTGATGAACTCTCATACGGCTAAGCAAGGTGATGTTCATGCTCAAAAAATTGATCCGAATGAATTAAATGACCCTTTGGTCCAAACAACAAGAGGCAGAGTCATTAAGAAGATTTATAAATCATCGATCGAAGTTACATGTAAACCTTTGGATGACCAAAATGAAACAGAATTGGCAATCCTTGGCAAATTAAGCCTATCATCTCACATTCTCCGTTTTTATGGTCACTCAGATATTGATAAATCTAAAGTTATTATTTTCGAATGGGCTGAACGAAGAAATTTAAAGGATCTTTATAACAACTTTGACATCCCTTGGACTAGAAAAATACAAATTGCCAAAGATATACTTCTTGGTCTTCTATTTTTGCGCACAGTAAACGTTTTTCATCACGATGTTAGGTGCGAAAACGTTTTGTAAGTATAATTCAATATATAATATTTACAGTAGTAGATTAAAATGATAATTACTAATATTAATTATAGGTACTAAGAGATTGAGTGTAAAACTTGGAAGCTTTGGATGTGCACGTGAAGAGGACCCCTGAATATATGCATAAAGCCTTCGTCGTACACTTAGGCTAGAACGTTTGTCTATAAGTGTACAAAAATAGGCTTTTTGATAGCAAATTTGCTTGACCTTTAATGTACACTTAATAAATAAAATTAAAAAAAGATTGGTGTACACTTATTATTTTATTGAATTGGTATATCGTACAGTATATATAAAAACATAAATTACAAGCAAGGGTTGGGTGAAATTTACTATTAAATTTTGCTTTTTTAAAATCCAACGTTTCCCAAAGAAAAACTTTTTCTTTACTAAGTAAATATCTTTTTAAGCTTTAAGTAGAGTTGTGGAGGCGTTTCTTGCGATCAAAATAGCGGTTAAAACATTAAAATCGGCCCAGTGGATCGCGAGATATAAGTACTTTAGTCTTTATTTATAAAGAAGAAAACATATAGTCACGAAGACTAAAGTACTTATATCTCACGATCCACTGGGCCGATTTTAATTTTTAACCGCCATTTTGATCGCAAGAAACTCCTCTACAACTTTACTTAAAGCTTAAAAAGATGTTTACTTAGTAAAGAAAAAGTTTTTCTTTGGGAAACTTTGGATTTTAAAAAAAGCAAAATTTAATAGTAAATTTCTCTACAATTTACTAATTAAACTAGTTCTTACAAAATTAAAATTTAAATTTTTGTCATACATTAGTTTAATATTAGATTTACCTTTATTGTACACTTATTAAAGTATAGAAAACTTATATTAAACTTTTGTCGTACATTTAAATGTATAGTTTAAGCAATTGTACACTTCAATAATAAAATTTATTTGTACACTTATATAAGGTTTGAAG
>CAJVPY010005895.1:0-11019 GCA_910591965.1 Dentiscutata erythropus | reverse complement strand
ATTTTTAAAAATAAAAATAAAAATTTAAAAATTAATTTCTCAACAACTATCTCATCAAATCAAGCTAAATTTTTTATTACTACTACAGAAATCATTAAATTTTAATAAACTAATTTTTTGGAATTTTTAGCTTTAAGCCTTAACGACATATTAATTTTTCTTTAAATTTAATTAATATTTTTATTTTTTTAAAAAAAAGCATTACAACTTCAGCTGTTATGTAAATTTTTTCTAGTGATTAAAAAATCTTCAAAAAATGTGCACAATCTAAACTATGTATGTACTAATTTTTAAAAAAGTTTCAAGGTCATAGCACCTCTCTATGAGAAGATATAGATGCAGAGAAACTTTTATCGAGCATTGTATATATAAATAGTTTGTATAACAATTATTTTGAAATCTATCAAATATGAGTTTCTGCTATACTTTTTTATCAGCCTTACCAGAGTCTAGACTAAAAACTCAAAAAAGTTTATATATATGTATATAAATAAAATAAAATTTTTAGTATAAAAAAATATAAAAAGGAATTTTTAGATTTAATTGATAATCCGCCAGTCACCAGATGCATAATCATAGTGTAACATAATGCAGATCACTATATAAATTACATAAGTAGGAAATGTGAAGATTTTTTGACAATTATTCAAAGAAAACTTTTTTTGTACTAAGGTAACCAGCAAGGTCGATTAATTGAAAGTTGTAGAGCTTGCTGAGGCACATCTAATGGTAGTTAAATCATCTAAATCGGCCCAGTGGTTCGCGAGATATCACTAAAAAACAATTGGCTAACTATATAAAATCTCTATGTAAACAAACTATTGTTTATATAGAGATTTTATATAGTCGGCCAATTGTTTTTTAGCGATATCTCGCGAACCACTGGGCTGATTTAGATTATTTAACCACTATTAGATACGCCTTAGTGAGCTCTACAACTTTCAATTAATCAACCTTGTCGATTACAGCTGATCTCAAAATTAGTGGGACATGTGAGAAAATTTTTGTTGATCTGCAGTAAATTTTCAGTAATTACATTTACCAAAAATTTTATAGTTTTTCGATAATATAATTTTCGGCCGAAATTATTATCTCGGTATTGATTGTTTTGATTTTCGGACTGATCCGGGATGTTTTGTAACAAAACATTCCGAAAATCAAAACAATCAATACCGAGATAATAATTTCGGCTAAAAATTATATTATTGAAAAACTATAAAATTTTCGGTAAATGTAATTACCGAAAATTTACTGCGGATCAACAAAAATTTTCTTATGTGTCCCACTAATTTTGAGATCAGCTGTAACTTAGTACAAAAAAAAGTTTTTTTTGAATAATTGTCAAAAAATCTCCACATTTCCTGCTTATGTAATTTACATAGTGATCTGCATCATGTTACACTATGATCATGCATCTGGTGACTGGCGGATCATCAATTAAGTATTTTCATATGATTTATATTGATTTTTATTGGTTTAAAGTTACAGTCAGACCTCCCTAAATGCATCCTCTCCAAATGCAGTACCTCTCTAAATGCATGTCTTCTTTTAGGCCCAACTAATAATATATATATAGATTTTTACCTCCCTAAATGCAATACCTTTCTAAATTCACGTGCTAGAGCTAGTCCTGACAATGTGCATTTAGAGAGGTCTGACTGTATGTGAAATTATTATTGTAATGACTTTAGATCTTTTGATAGTTACAATTGATGATGAACTTGTAGAAGTTTATATTTAGAGTATTTAAAATTTAATACTTACTAGTTTTTACACCAAAACACTCAAATTAATATATATATTTTTATTGATATTGTTAGAAGCATGCTATTTATTATGTGATATTTTTTACTTAGTAGCCATTTTTATCCATGTATGGTGTGATCACTTTATTCAATTTTGATTGTTAATATTATATATTAATGTGATTATTACTTCTAACTAGTAACTTAAATCGGTTGGGCTATAATTGGTTAATCAACCAAAACTGAGAAAATTTTGGTTAACCAATTAAGAAAATTCTTAATCGGTTGACCTGGTACAACCAGTTGAGAATTGGATAATCAGTTGGCAAGTTGATATAGTAGTAAGGAGATATTAAGGATCTGAAAGAGAATGAATGAATATAAAAGACAAGACAAAAATTTGAGCAAAGCTCCAAAAATTTTCGAAGGTAGTAGAGATATTAATTTTAACTAGTTGGCAACCAGTTGAATGAAATAATTCAGTTTGGTTAACTGATTAAGAAATTTTTTTTGGTTCAAGTCACTATCTCTAACTATACATCCATGGTAAAAATCATGTAATAAATAGCATATCTCTTATATATCACACAAACTTCAAAATTAGAAGTCTATTTTTATTATTTAAATTTATATGTATTATATAAATTTTTACTACATATCGATAAAATCTTAAATTCTGGGATTTGAACAGAATTGGCAGCAATAATTTTATCACCAAATACTTATACTATTATCTAAATGATTATAAATGAACTCAATAAATATAGACTTGATAATTGAACTCATCACACTAATAGTATATAAAAAAATTTTATATTGGTATAAAATGAATTCTTTAACCAAATTGGAATAAATTTTTTACAAATCAAAATGAGATTTTTTTAGGTCCCTGGTTTAGACACTTTTGCAGTAATGTGACTATTACATGGTATAGCATATTTTTGCTTTAGTTTAGGGTTTGGGTTTGGGTTTATGTTAGAGTTTGTGTTAGAGTTATTGACTTTATATAAATACCAGTTTTTGAGTATTTTCGCTTTTTTCTTTTTTTTTCTTCTTGCACACATGTTTTGTTTTGACATTGAACTGATCCAGGATGATCAAAATTTATGAATTCTGATTGGTCATTTTCTATATGCCACTCACATTACTGAAAACCTGGCAGGGTTGCAAACATATCGTTTTTGATAGATCTGCAGTTGCTTTTTTAATAGGCGTAAAATGCAGGGCTGGGCAATTAGACAATTGGAAATTTGTCCAATGTCTAGTGTTTAAATTGTCTAGTAAAATGCAATGGATTAAAAAAATAATTACTAGACAACAAAATTAAAAAAATATAACTTTTTAAAAGTTTAAATAAAAAAATTAAATAAACTAAATAATTAAACATTTATATAACTAAATAATAGGCTTGAGTAAGGATTATATCTCAAAAAATTACTGCTGCCAAAAGCAATTTTGTTAAAAGCAGTAATTTGCAAATATGATAAAATATTAATTTATAAAGCCTGTTCCTGCTATATAATATAATAATTTATAATATTTTTAAGTCTAATAATCTTCCAGTACTTATACAAAACCTGTCTATCATGCATATTGCTTTGGGTGGTTCAACAGCATTTGAAATACTAACCTTTACAAATTAATTACATATGAATATTTTATTATTTATGTTGTGCTTTTACCAATTTATTAATTTTTATAAAATGTCTCACTGGACACTGGACATGTACTGGACATTATAATGGACAAATTGAAAATGTCTAGTGTCTGGTGAAAAAGCACTGGATATATAGCTTGCCCAGCCCTGCTAAAATGTACCCCAAAATTGATTTACATAGAATAGACTAATAGAAGCTATACCAATTTTTTAAACTTTTTGAGCAAAGCTATCTCCACAACCACTGGACCAAATTTGATAATTTTTTTTTATTTGAATTCTATAAATCCATGGAATTTAAATAAAAAAAAACTTAATCGAATTTGGTTTGGTGGTAGTGGAGATATCTTCGCTCAAAGTTGAAGAAAAATCAAAACATCTATCTAAATTAAAGCTGCACCGATATTTTTAAAAATCTTTGAGCGAAGCTATCTCCATAACCACTGGATCAGATTTGATAATTTTTTTAAATTTAAATTCTATGAATCCTTAGAATTTAAATAAAAAAAAAATTCATCGAATTTGGTTTGGTGGTAGTGGAGATATCTTCGCTCTAAGTTGAAGAAAAATCAAAACATCTATCTAAATTAAAGCTGCGCCAATTTTTTTAAAAATCTTTGAGCGAAGCTATCTCCATAACCACTGGACCAACTTTGATAATTTTTTTATTTGAATTCTATAAATCCGTAGAATTTAAATAAACAAAAATTATCGAATTTGGTCTGGTGGTAGTGGAGATATCTTCGCTCAAAGTTGAAGAAAAATCAAAACGTCTAAATTAAAGCTGCGCTGATTTTTTTAAAAATCTTTGAGCGAAGCTATCTCCATAACCACTTGACCAAATTTGATAATTTTTTTTATTTGAATTCTATGAATCCATGGAATTTAAATAAAAAAAAATTCATCGAATTTGGTCTGGTGGTAGTGGAGATATCTTCGCTCAAAGTTGAAGAAAAATCAAAACGTCTATCTAAATTGAAACTGCGCCGATTTTTTTAAAAAACTTTGAGTGAAGCTATCTCCATAACCACTGGACCAAATTTGATAATTTTTTTTTTATTTGAATTCTAAGTATTCATAGAATTTAAAAAAAAAATTTCATCGAATTTGGTTTGGTCTAGTGGAGATATCTTCGCTCAAAGTTGAAGAAAAATCAAAACATCAATCGAAATTAAAGCTGCGCCGATTTTTTTAAAAATCTTTGAGCGAAGCTATCTCCATAACCATTGGACCAAATTTGATAATTTTTTTTTATTTGAATTCTATGGATTCATAAAATTCAAATAAAAAAAAAAAAATTATCAAAGTTGGTCCGGTGGTTATGGAGATAGCTTCGCTCAAAGATTTTTAAAAAATTGGCGCAGCTTTAAGACAGCGTTTTGATTTTTCTTCAACTTTGAGCGAAGATATCTCCACTATCACCAGACCAAATTCGATAAATTTTTTTTATTTAAATTCTATGGATTCATAGAATTCAAATAAAAAAAATATATCAAATTTGGTCCAGTGGTTATGGAGATAGCTTCGCTCAAAGGTTTTTAAAAAAATCGGCGCAGCTTTAATTTAGATAGATGTCTTGATTTTTCTTCAAATTTGAGCGAAGATATCTCCACTACCACCAAACTAAATTCGATTAAGTTTTTTTTATTTAAATTCTATGGATTCATAAAATTTAAATAAAAAAAATTATCAAATTTGGTCCAGTAGAGATAAAAAATTGGTACAATTCTATAAACACATCAAGAACGTAAATCAATTTTGGGGTACATTTTAGGCCTTTCAAAAAAACCGCAGATCTATCAAAAACGATACTTTTGCGGCAGGGTTACATACATCTTTTTTTTTACTTTTTTCTCACCATCATTACTTTTTCTGATCTGATGGTTTTACTATTTATAGGCTATGACATAACTGATAAACAATAACAGATAAACAATCTTTTTTTTACTTTTTCTCACCGTCATTACTTTTTCTCATCTCATAATCAATACTTTTTCATCATTACTATTACTTTTTTTTTCTCTCAACATCTTCGCTTTTTTCCATCAACACTCATAGCATCGAAAATACTTATGGGCGATAACTAATGGAGAATATTCTTGATTATCTTTGGCGAGATTCATTCCGTAAAAGACGACCTTTATTCATTTCTAAATATTTTTCATCTATCGATGATGTATTAAGTGAACATAGGATAAATAAGGAATTTTTCCAAGCACTATTTGATGCAAGATTTTTAAAGGCTTTCGATCTACCTCGTTTAGAAATTAATGTTAAAAAGTGGATCAAGATAAAGCGGGCTAAAGACTCATCGACGAATTTTATATTTTTCTTATTATTCCAATTATTCATTGAAAGTGGCGCCACACCACATAAATTCAAATTGCCTACACATATTGAATTTATACCGGAGATATTTCACGTAATAGAACGAAATAATCAATACTTATTCATAAAAAAAGTTGAACAACTCATAGATATTCAAACTCTTTTGCTATGGTGTAATATAGAAACATTCCAGAGGCTGAAACGAAAATACGAGTTATGCAATTTGCAAAGATATTGCCGTCAAAATTGAGATTTCTCAAATTCGGGGACGATTGGTTAAAAAAAAAAAAAACCATACATTGATATTTTTCATTAACATTGTAACGCTCCGTTAAAAAAACTGGTAACAAATCCAAAAGAAAAAGGTCTTTATTGGTAATGAAAAATCAAATTTGCATGTGAAACGAAACCATGAATTAGTTATGAATTAGTGGGTGTAAACTAAAGTTTATTTACTAAACACAAATAGCTTTAAATTTGACTTTAAACAATTGATAATTTTAGAATTTTAGAAATTAATACCATATAAACATATTGTTTTAATTGTTAATTTTAATAAATTCTCTTCAGCTGATCAAAAATAATTTTGTGCTATTTCAGTATTTTATATGTATAATTGGGCCCACTTTCATAACAATGCCAGGGCGTAGAATCGATTTGCTGTGAGATTATCTTCCGACGTATATCAACCAAACAGGTGTAGCGTAAAAAAAATTCATCGCAAATATTGCATTTATCTCAAATTTAGTCTAGTAAACCATCCTTAGAGCCCTAGCAAAAAAATACCTGAACCTAAGGTTAAACCCTTTCCCAAATATAAATAAAGTTTTTTTTTAGTTCAAAATTTGTTTTCCTAATATCTTGTGATAGTAGAATCGATCCGGCGCCCTGTAAAACCTTATTTAATTTTTTTTTGATTGACGAATTATTAGGTGCCCGCGCAAAAAATGCGCGGCAGATCCTCGATTTTGATTGGCTAAGAGCGACGATCAAAAAATTAGGCCGGAATTACTCATAATTTTACTAATGAAATCGCAGCCGCCCATTAAGTGAAAATTGATCCTGGGCCAATTTTACCATAATGCGGGCTTATTTTAAAAAAAGTTAATTCCGGCAAAACTTCGAAGATCCTCGGCCGTTTAGCCAATCAAAATCGAGGATCTGCCGCGCATTTTTGATCATCTGGGAAAATCATAAGAAAATACAAACTTTAAAGAGCTATGCTGCAAAATTTTATTAATACAATGATTTTGTGCTTTAAGTGAAAAATGATCCTAATCTTATTCTAAATTGATTTATGCAAAAAAATTTCTTTTGAAAAATAGTCAATTTGGGCCCTTTTTCCCATCTGATAGTATTACTTTGCTATTTATAGGCTATGACATAACGTACGTACGGTAATCATTGACATCTTTTTTTCTCATCATCATTACTTTTGTACTTTTTTCTCAACATCTTTATCATTACTTTTTTCCCATCATCATTACTTGTCATGGACTATCGTGAAATTGGATCATCGTGAAATTTAGATTTATTTTATGTATGATTTTTAAAATTTTTTGGGGCCTTTTTTGTAAGCTTTTTTTTTTATAGTTAAGTTAGAGTTTAGGGTTAGAATTATTAATAAAAGAGTATAGGTGGATTTCGGTAGGGCTTATATTTTTAAATCAAGACCCCAAATTTTATGATGATCTGAATCCGCGACATTACTTTTTTCTCATCATTTTTACGTTCATCATCATTACTTTTTTCTCATCAAACGTTCATGGCATCGAAAATACTTATGGGAAATAATGCAGATTATTCTTGATAATCTTTGGCTAAATAATAAATCTTATTCCTTATACTCATGCGCAATTGTGAACCGACATTGGTGCAAAATGTCAATTTCTATTCTTTGGCGAGATCCATTCCGTAAAAGACGACCTTTATTCATTCCTAGATATTTTTCATCTATTGATGAAGACGTACTAAATGAACAAGGAATTTCCCCAAACACTATTTGATTATTCAGGATTTTTAAAGATTCGTTTAGAAATTAACGTTAAAAATGGGTCATCTATGTGTATTTTTTTTACTATTCCTATTATTTATTGAAAGTGGCACTACTTTGCGTAAGTTCAATTTATTTCATTCATTTGAATTTATGCTGGGGATTTTATTAATTAGAACGAATGAACATTTTTTTTCTAAGTTACAATGTTTATTTTTGGGCATTACACCATAATTCGCAGTCAACATTGAATTCCTAACAAAAATCATAGAAAGATCATTCTAATTATGACTATGATTATTTTATGTTCCTATTGGATTACTAAATTACAAAGCAACATAGACAGTTTTGCTTAATTGGAAATAAAAATCCTACTATTACACGGCATCATTTCGGCTTTAAAAAAATTCATTACGAGAAGTTATAATGGAAGTTTGTAATTATAACGCAGAGTTCGAGGTACTGAAAAATGGTGAAAATTTAGAGACGATTCGTATTAGGTGGAACAATATGAAACTGTCGAAAATACTAGATTCTAAACCCTGCATTTTAGAAATGATCATCCCCAGATCGATGTTCAAGACATGCGTTTAGCCTTATAAAAGTATAGCATGTCCATACGAAGGCTCAGCTCAATTCTGGAATGCTTATAGAAGACTTGGTGTCATTGATATTTAAATCTGCAAAAAGGCGGCAATTCGAATAGACAAAATGAACTTGAAATCTGCTACAGACATTTGTATAGTAAATGAGATCAGTAAAAGTTGCAATGGACAATTGAGCTTAGAATCGGCTATTTAAATGGCGTATACATAGCAAGAGATTAATATTCGCATATTCGCAGGTGACAATTTGAATAAATAATACTGCTATCAAAAATAGCATAGACAATCCAGGAATGAAAAAAGGCACACAAATGATATTTGAAATCTACAGAAAGTAGTAATTCAATGAACAATTCTGCTACCATAAATATCCAAAGGTTATATCGACGGTTTTTTTTAAAAAAATTTATCATTTTGATAATACTGACAATCATAAGAAACGCTAACTATGCCGACATACCGACAATTTTTGTGTAAAAAAATTATTTAAATTAATTTTTTTCACTGGTTATAATGGCAATTTTATCAATATAGTTTTCAATTAGACCACCAAATCAAAACTTATGACAATGATAAGTATAAGTTCTTATGTGCAATTACTTCATCTCTTTTCCAGTTGATTACTTTATATTTAAAAGAGCACAATTCCTTAATTACCCTTGAACCGATTATTTTGTAATGAACTTAATTTTCTTGTTGTATATGCTACATTTCAAGCATGAATGTAACTTATAAAACCTCTTAATAAAAAGAGCTGTCTGTATCTTGAATCGCGCACGTAACGAAAAGAGAAATTATACTTTATCACATTATTCATAATCTCAAGTTAATTTTATACTTAATTCTTGATCAAATCTAGATTACAGCTTTACTTGAATATGAGTGCTGCCGAGAAAGGATAAGACTTCAGTTTTCAAATTTATCATTTATTATTTACCAGATTCAGCCCTTGAATACATGTTTTATATGTCACCATATAGTTGTTAGACGAAACCTTTTTTGCGTGATGGCGAAAGACGAAACCCGAACTCCAAATGACGAAACCCCAAATTCTTTTGACGAAGACGAAATTAAATCCTAAGAGACGAACCCTTGAAATTAAAATGATGAAGCCCGCTAAAAAAAAAGTGAAAAAAAAGAAGAGATCATTATCCGAAATTATATGTAAGCCAGCAAAATAATCCAGTTCATTTTTTCTGGGCAACGCAAGGTTGTTATAGACCGGTTGGAATAACCATGTCAAAAAGCCATAGTACTCATGGAATAACACAAATAACGAATTAAAACGGGTTTGGTACGAAATCCCGAAGAACTAAATCCCGATGGTACTATATCTCGAAGTTCAAAATCTCGAAAAAGCAATATTTCGACAGTGCATTAATTCCGAAAACTAAATTTCGAAAAAAAAAATCCCGAATAATCATAATCCCGAAGAATCATAATCTTGAAAAAAAAATATCCGAAAGTAATAATTCCGAAAGTAATAATCTCGAATTAAGAATCTCAAATTAATAATCTCGATCAAATTAATGATCTCAAGTTAGTGATCTCGAGTTAATGATCTGAATAGGCAATTAATTTAGTTGAATTGTGATGAAATATAAATATAAAGAATTTAAAATATTTCAATTTATACGTTATCAAATCTTAAATAATATAAATCCAGTTCATTAATTTAAGCAACATATTTTATAAATTTACATTAATACGCAACGAACATAAATAATTCATGAAAGACATAAATAGTTCATTAATAAAGTCATAAAGAAAGTAATCCCTGTTTTTCAGCTAATCTCTAGCGTAAACGTGCACTTCCCCAATTTTTGTAACTATTAAAACAAGAACACGAATTCTTGATATAGCAACAAATGTAAGCATAATCCATATTAACTCTTGTGATTTATGACTGTACCATGAAACTTTTTAAAGATTATGATAATCGTTGGAAAGCTGGTGGGCGAATAGCAACAAAATATTTTGATTTCTAAAAAAAGTAAAATCTCATGAATTTATACAGTTATGAGAATGTAGCAATACATATAATGTTTAACATAAGATTATTTGTCTGTTCATCGGCATTTTCTTTCCTTGTTAATTCCACACGTCATACCTTATTAGTATCCAAAAAAATACGTCCCAAGTTACTAAATGTTTCGATCTATTAATTTGTCATGTTTAAAGTTGTGCTACAATACCATCGAGTGGCATTTTAATCTTTGGTTATTTCTGGTAGCAGAATTATTCACTCGAATTACAACTTTTTGTAGATTTAAAATACTATTTTTCATGTCTATGTTAATTTCGATAGCATTATTATCTATTCAAATTATCACCTTTTGCGAATATGCGAATATTAATCACTATTCAATCACCTTTTGTCTACTCGAATTGCCACTTTTGTAGATTCCATTCGAATGCCTCTATATGATGTGAAGTAGAGATCTCTAACTTTTCAAATGTCTGAATAGAAACCAAGAGGAGTCAACCATTCACAGAAGTGACGAATTCGGTGGTGACTTAGAAAACACGACTCTAATAACAACTATGAGCGATATCTAAAACGTCAATATAGAAAAATATTGGTTTAATAAAAACGGGAGAGTCATAGTGATGTGTAGTGGTCGTACCCGGATAACTCTTTATCCGAAAGGGTATACCCTTTAATAAAATCCAATAACCGGTTTTATATCC
>CAJVPY010005894.1:0-11021 GCA_910591965.1 Dentiscutata erythropus | reverse complement strand
AATACTAATAATTCATCCAATTGAAAATGTGAGAAATGTAATGCTAAAATATCTTAAAAATGTCGAAAAAGTTGATGCATTTGATACTTTTGACATAGGTATTAGGGAAGCAAAAAAATATGAATCATTGCATTATAAGTCTGCATATGATATGGTATTTGTTAGCCTTTATGAAAATAATGATGAGGAGGCCTTGAAAGCTGTACTCGAATTAAGAGGATTAGAAAGGAATAATAATAATTTGGCAATAATCTTTATTGCATTGCCGAATAATAAAGGAAATGAATTGACAAAAAAATTAATTGCAAAAGTTGGGGGAGCAACTTACGCTCTTTATTCTCCAATTACATTGAAAAAGTTGGTTAATCAAATTATGCATATTGAGAAAAACAAATCTTAACAGAGTACAATTAGTAAGTTGAATTCGTTGTTTTATTTATCACAGCGAAATATTGATAATTATATAACTAATTATTATATAACCCGCTAGTGCTGATTCTTGCATTCGGCGCATAATTATAATATCATCAATAGAAAGGAATAATATTAGCTGAAATTTAACTTTAAATAACTTAAGGTATAAGCTGTGTAGTTTTAATATATGAATGTTTTGTGTCAATTATAAATTTTATTAATAAAAATTTCTATGCTATCGTGTAAAAAAAAAAAAAAATTATACTAATGAAGTCGTAACTAGGGTTGTTAAAACTTAACTGACAACATAACTTACATAACACATACGCAATATTTTGGGTTATAAATAATTTTTTTAAAGAAAGTAATAATTTTGCGTTACACCTGATCGCGCAATTTGATTGGCTTTCTATATTACCCGTGTATATTCACCGAGTTCAAATAGAAATTGCCTTTTATAAAATAAAACAAAATTATACGCCAAATAGGCTCAATTAAGCTCATGAGGTTTGTTTGTTATAAAAGAAAGAAAAAATAAATCCGTTATTGGATGCACATCAACGCCTGTAGATCTCCCACAAAAACATTAATCAATGAATCTACCCCAACATGACTTAAACCTAACCCAAACCCCTAACCTTAACATACCAATTGGATAAAAATCACGAGGGGGGTAAAATTTTTTGTGGGTGAGCTACGACACTTCACGGAATCCCAATAACAGCGTATCTGGCTCTGAATTTAATGTGCCTGACAACCTGGGCTCCTTCGGGGCTCACACATTAAATTCAAAGCCAGATACTTCTTTTATTTGTCATCCAAAATGATCATCCCATGATCCGAAGGATCACGGTATTCTCATTTCTTCTGCCAAATAAAACTGTTATTGGACGTTACACATCCAATAACTATTTTTATTATTAATATTTATAAATTTTCATTATCAAAGTTCTATCATAGCATTTAACGTTAACTAATATCTTTTGTTAAGTGTAAACGCAAAATGTGCAACAAATAAAAATATGCGTTATTTAATGGTCAATCAAAACGTGGCATAATGATATTAAATAAAATTAATTGTAACATGGAGTGTTAATTAATTATCTACATTAATGTCGTTATAATTTATTATAATGAGTAAATTGTTACAAATAATATGTTACAATTAAAAGTTTTGTATAACAAATTTTCAATCTCGCTATGTTACATGTTGATTGTTGACTCCTCGAATAATGAATTTTTTTCTCGCTTATAAACATGAGTCTAAATGGGAAAGAACTTTGCGAGTTAGGATGGAAATATGAGCATGGCATCTGCGTCGAGAAAGATGAATGTAAAGCTTTTGAATATTATCAAAAATCAGTTGAAAAGAATGAGGTTGACGGAATATTTCATATTGGTCGTTGTTATCAAAAGGGAGTTGGAGTTGAAATAGATAATGAAAAAGCATACAAATGTTATATGAAATCATCTGAGATGGGTAGTGCTAAAGGAACACATAATATCGCTTTTTGTTATTTAAGAGGAATTGGAACTGAAAAAGATGAACAAAAGGTATTGGAATATTTCATGAAATCAGCAAAAATGGGACATGTTAGCGGAGCATTTAAAGTCGGAGATTGCTATAGAAATGGAATTGGAACACATAGAGATTTACAACGAGCAAATCATTGGTATCGAAAGTAAGTGTAAGTTTTTTTAAGCTTTCATTTTTTTTTAAAAAAAAATTATTAATAGTATTATAATATGAAATAGGAGTATTGATTTATTTCCAGGTATCTTTAATATTATTATGAGTTTACTGTTTTTTATATCCTTCAATTGCAGCTCTCCTAATATTTCTATAAAATCTTTTTATAGAAGCGATTAAATCATCATACGAGAACTTCGATATCAGCGATGATATAAAAAAAATATTAAATGATGAAAGATACCGATTATTATGGATTCCCTATAGCGAATTTAAAAATATTGAAGAGATAGGAAAAGGCGGATTTGCGACAGTATACAAATCTAATTGGATATTGAATAGAAAAGGGGAGAAATATTTATTTAGTCTTGCTCTTAAAATAATTGAAAATTCAAATAGTCAAACTCAAAAATTCGCAGAGGAGGTAATCATTATTATACTTCGGTTTAAATATTGTATTAATATCGTATTAATTGTTAATAATTAAATTTTTAGTTAAAAATGTATTGTGAAATTGGATATGAAAATCCTTCATTCTTACAATGTCATGGAATATCAAAAGATCCTGAATCTGGGGAGTATATAATTGTTTTAAGATACGCAAAGAAAGGTTCTTTACGTGATAATCTTCGTGAAGTATCACAATTAGAATGGAAAGATAAATTAAATTTATTACATTGCTTCTGATCTTGAATCAATTCATTCACATGAACTGATTCACTGTGATTTGCATAGTGGAAATATATTACAAGATTTTCCAAATAGTGCTTATATCACAGACTTAGGACTTACATCAACTGTGAATATAAAAAATAATATTATGGGTGTTATGCCTTATGTTGCACCAGAAGTTTTACAAGGAGAACCGTTTACACAAGCTGCCGATATTTATAGTCTTGGAGTCATCATGACAGAAATTTCAACCGGACAAAGAACTTTTGACGGTGAATCATTTGATAAAAATCTTGCAATAAAGATTTGTTGCGGAGTGCGTCCTGAGTGTGCTGATGAAACTCCCGATTGCTATATTAAATTAGCTAAACGTTGTATGGATTCAAATCCGAAAAAGCGTCCTGCTGCAGCTTTTATTAGCGGTAAGATTATTCATTGGCTTGATGAGTTTAATCAAGATGATAGCGAAGTCAAAAAGCAATTCTTGGAAGCTGATGAGTTCGTAAGCAAATTAATAGATGAGCAAAAGCAAAAGCATTCTAATATCTATTATACATCAAAGTTCATAAACACGTACGAGATTGCACAAATATTGTCAGAAATGACACTGGCCAGCAGAAAAGTGGAGCGTATAGAAATTCCTGGCAATTGTTGATTTCTTTTTAAATTTATTTTTAGGGCCATACAAAGTTAATTTTTCGTATTTCATAACCTAGTGTTCCGAAATTCCAGTCGGCGAGACGGATTTTTTTATTTTTTATTTTTATTTTTTGTTATTATTTTTATTTTTTATTTTTAATTTTATTTTTTATTTATTTTTAATATTTTTTTATTTTTAATTTATTTTTTGATTTTATTTAATTTTTTATTTTTATTTATTTTAATTTTTTATTTTTAATCTACTGTAAATTAATAGATTTATATTCATAACTAAGACCACCTTTCATTTGCATTACATAGAATCAGAATTTTGGATTTTTTTTTTTTTTTTTTTTTTTTTTAGCGGATCTATCAGGTAATTCAAATCACATTTGGTGACATCGAATAATTTATTAAAAAAAATTTAAATAGCAAAAACGAACAATTGTTACTTAAAAAAAAATAAACATTTGAAAAACTGCGTCGGCGGGTTATGCAAATCGAAAAATTAACTTTGCGTGACCTTATATGTAATTTTTTTTTTTTACAAGAACTAGCCGTTACTTTTTTTTGTACTTAGGACGAATGTTTGAGGATTTAAGGATTTTGGTTGAAAATGAAAAGATAGTTTGATAGTGAACCCTTTTTGTTGGTTAAAATTAGGGTGAACGGTAGAATCGAACTTTTCCATGTTAAAGTAAAGAATGTTTATAGAAATCTTTGTTTAAAAATTCTTTAACAATCAATAAGTACTATATATTAACTATTTATTATCATGAGTTATACTCAATTTTATCTCTTAGTACGTTAAGAGGCAAATTTGTCTGCAACATTTATTATTTATGAAATTACTAAAAAAAAAAAAAATAGGAAATGTCTCCTAAAAATATTCAA
Organism: Dentiscutata erythropus; assembly: GCA_910591965.1. Classification (NCBI taxonomy): domain Eukaryota; kingdom Fungi; phylum Glomeromycota; class Glomeromycetes; order Diversisporales; family Gigasporaceae; genus Dentiscutata; species Dentiscutata erythropus. The sequence goes on along the minus strand of CAJVPY010005894.1, from coordinate 6,712 downwards.
ATTAAAATATAGTATTTAGTAATATAATTATAAAATTACAATATTACAATTTTTATTATCAGGGAATTATTTGTTTCAGATGTGTACAAAGTTGTAATTTTAAGCAATCTTGATAAATTTTATAATATCTCATTGATTCAGTGAACAAATTTAACGATTTTAATACCATTCGAATCGTCTCAGTGAGTCAAATCGTATGGTGTCAAAATTGTTAAAGTTCGATTTACTGGATCACGAGAATTGATGGTTGAATAATTTTTACAAAAATTCAACAATCTCAATATCTAGTGAACGATTTTGGTCCATTCGATTCGTCTTAATGAGACCAAAATCGTCAAATTTTGACTACTGGATCATGAGATATTAAAAAACTATTTGTGGCGCAGTTTAATGCTAAAATTTCATAACAGACTTCGATTCTGATTGGCTAAAAATCTGCAGTTACAATTTTGTTGCGGCAGCTAGGGCCAATTCTTTTTTTCATAAAACTGTGCTAAAATTCGTTTTTTTTACAAATAAATCTAATGCTTTTTTTAGAATTATCTCATCGAGATAACTATATTACATTTTGATCACTAAATAACAATGCTAACCAACACCAAATAACCTCGCACTACAAAAATTATCAAAAATTACCAAAAAATATATGGGACCTCCCACAGCAAAAGGAAGGGATGGCCAAAAAATCAGATGTTTTACTTTTATAATAATTTCAAGATATTGAATTTTTCTAAAAAAAAAAATTTTGGCCCATCCCCTTCTTTTGCTGTGGGGGCTCATATGCAACCTTAGTTCCTCTTCAAAACTATCACGCTACAAACTATTCACACCAAGTAACCACTATCAGACTATCTTTTCATTTTCAAACCAACCTCCTTAAACCTTCAAATCTCTTCGCCTCATAGGTACTTGTAAAAAAAAAGAAAAAAATACATATAAAAATAAATAGAAATCAACAATTGCCAGGAACCTCTACACGCTCCACTTTTCTGCTGACCAGTGTCATTTCTGACAATATTTGTGCAATCTCGCGCGTGTTGATGAACTTTGAAGTATAATAGATGTTAGAATGCTTTTGCTTTTGCTCATCTATTAATTTGCTTACGAACTCATCAGCTTCCAAGAATTGTTTTTTGATTTCGCTATCATCTTGATTAAACTCGTCAAGCCAATGAATAATCTTACCGCTAATAAAAGCTGCAGCAGGACGCTTTTTCGGATTTGAATCCATACAACGTTTAGCTAATTTAATATAGCAATCGGGAGTTTCATCAGCACACTCAGGACGCACTCCGCAACAAATCTTTATTGCAAGATTTTTATCAAATGATTCACCGTCAAAAGTTCTTTGTCCGGTTGAAATTTCTGTCATGATGACTCCAAGACTATAAATATCGGCAGCTTGTGTAAACGGTTCTCCTTGTAAAACTTCTGGTGCAACATAAGGCATAACACCCATAATATTATTTTTTATATTCACAGTTGATGTAAGTCCCAAGTCTGTGATATATGCACTTTTTAGATAATCTTGTAATATATTTCCATTATGTAAATCACGATGAATAATTCATGTGAGTGGATTGATTCAAGATCAGAAGCGATGCAATGTAATAAATTTAATTTATCTTTCCATTTTAATTGTGATACTTTATGAAGATTATCACGTAAGGAACCTTTTTGTGCGTGTCTTAAAAAAATGATATATTTACCAGAATCAGGGTGCTTTGATATTCCGTGACATTATAAGAATGAAGGATTTTCATATCCAATTTTACAATACGTTTTTAACTAAAAATTTAATTTATTAACAATTAATACGAGATTAACAAAGATTTAATATAAAAGTATAATAATGATTACCTCCTCTGTGAATTCTTGGAGTTGAATATTTGAATTTTTGATTATTTTAAGAGCAACACCAAACAAATATCTATCCCCTTTTCTATTCGATATCCATTTGGATTTATACACCGTCGAAAATCCACCTTTTCCTATTTCTTCAATGTTTTTAAATTCACTATAGGGAATCCATAATAATCGATATCTTTCATCATTTAATAATTTTTTAATATCATCATTGACATGGAAGTTCTCGTATGATGATTTAATCGCTTTCACAAAAAGGTTTTATAAAATATTAAGAGAGTTGCAATTGAAGGATATAAAAAGCAGTAAACTTCATAATAATATTAAAATACCTGGAAATAAGTCCATATCCCTATTTCATATTATAATACTATTAATAATTAAAAAAATGAAACTTAAAAAAAAAACTTAAACTTACTTTCGATACCAATGATTTGCTCGTTGTAAATCTCTATGTGTTCCAATTCCATTTCGGTAGCAATCTCCGACTTTAAATGCTCCGCTAACATGACCCATTTTCGCTGATTTCATGAAATATTCCAATGCTTTTTGTTCATCTTTTATTGCTCCAATTCCTTTTAAATAGCAAAAGGCCATATTGTGTGCTCCTTTAGCACTACCCATCTCAGATGATTTAATATTATATTCAAATGCTTTGTCATCATCCTTTTCAACTCCAATTCCCTTTTCATAACAACGGCCAAGATGAGATATTCCGTCAGCATCACCTTTTTCAACTGATTTTTGATAATATTCAAAAGCTTTACGTTCATCTTTCTCGACGTCGATGCCATACGCATACTTCCATCCTAACTCGCAAAGTTCTTTCCCAGTTTGACTCATGTTAATAAACAAAAAAGAAAACTTATTATTAGAAGAGTCGTCAATCAAAATGTACATAGTGAGTACACGCAAATCATTGATAAAAAAACGTATATTTGTTGCGCATTTTGGATTATGGATTGACGTAAGTGTACAATGCTTGGCAAAAGTTGTAATTTGACAAATGATTGGCTGATACGTGCCGCAAAGCGACACGTGCCCATTTGCCAAATTACTGTATTCAACAATTTTTTGCCAAGTATTGACGTTATCTGGCAATTTATGATCATGATTTGTAGGGAGTTATCTGCTAAGTTTTAATTTAAATAAACATGATTACATCGTAGTACATGAAAAAAACAATAAGAATTACGTTCATGATCATATGAGTTTGTCGGATAACAAAAAATATTGTTAGTTAACATCAATGCTTGTGATAGAACTTTTGAACTTTTAATTAGTAGCAAATAATGGAAAATTAATACTGTAATTAGTTATTAATAGTTATTAATATCAAAAATTGTATATCGCACCTGTGGTGTTCAACCTCACAATAATTTTTATTTATGAGCTGCAGTGTAACGTATAAATCAAAATAAAATTTAAGATTAGGGTTAGGGTTAAAAGCTGGGATGGGTGTGAGTAGGGTTGTAAAAAATATTATACGGTATAATAACATTAGTTAATATACCGTATAATGACCGTTATTATACCATCAATTTTGGTATAATTAGTATAATATTGGTATAATATAAATTAACCAATAAAATTTAGCTATACTAACTGCTATACGAATAAATTCTGATTTTAAATCATGTGTTAATACTGTTATTTTACCGTTATTTTACTGTTATTATACCATATATAATAACCGGTTATTATACCAAAAATATATTATACTGTACAATTATATCCCTAGGCGTGAGCTTAGTTTATACCAAAATTTTGTAAGGAAATTTTTTTGTTAGAAATCGAAAGGTGGTTCCATAGGTAAAATTTTGAGCTATACTTTTTTTTTTAAAAAAAACAAAAATTCTACATTACACCTAATCTTTATGTTACACTGCAGCTTATAATAAAAATTATTGTGGTGTTGAACACCAGTGGTGTGATTTAACAATGCTGTTTGTTTATATAGAATTTTACATAGTTGGCTAATTGTATTTTGAAGATATCTCTGCATATACTAGGCCAATTTTAATATTTTAACTACCATTAGATTCGTCATAATGAGCTCTACAACTTTAAATTATTTAATAAAGCTTATTAATTTAATATGAAAAATAGTTTTCCTTAGATAAACATGGCATTTCCACTATAAGTGATTTATATAGTAATTTGCATTACATTATACTATAATCACTCTTCAGATGACTGGCAGATTATCAATTAAACTTTAATTATTCCCTTCTTCACTTATCCAATGCATATTACTATTTGATCTATTTTATTTAATTGCTTCACAGCTAATTATCAAAATTCTTATCAAAAATTCTGATCAAATTTATAAACAAATATGAAAATCATACTGCATTAATTTTTTATTTGGAAAAAAAGTATATCAAATATCATCAAATTTTACTTTTACTCAACTTAGTCAACAATCTCCTACTTGTCTCTATACTAGAACTCATACCACTTTTTTTACTTATAACTATCTATATAACTTACCTACATTCTGATTCCTTTTCTTGCTTCACAGCTGGGCTCGCTAAATGTAAATTTAATATCTGGTTTACTTTGTAGATCCAGTTCAGTATTCTTACTAATTATATATTAACTATTCAAATCTAGATAAGTTTTAACTATAGTGTAAGATGGGCTAAGCTAAGCCCAGAAACTTGCAGGCTGGGCTGGACTTTGGGTCAATTTGGGCTTATAATTTTAAACTTGCTATTGTTTGAGCTAGGCTTAGATCAGGCTTGTTAAATATTAGGTTAGGCTTAGACTTTATAAAAAAAACCAATAAGGCCCAATGAGCTTATAGTCAAAAATATTAGCTCTTGTAACATATTAAGACCAGACTATAAATGATAAAATTATTACACTATATATTAACAATTAATAAAAATACAATTAAAGTTAGTATTCAAAGATAAGCTGGCTTATCACAGCTTATTGCAGCTTATCATATAATAAATTAAATTTATCACCAAGCCATGTAATAATTTTGAATTTATCACCAAGCTATATGATAATTTTGAATTTATTATGTGATAAATTTGAGATTGTCACATAGCTTGGTAATAAATTTAAATTTATCACATGATAAGCCACAGTAAGTATCAGCAAAAATAAATAGATGTAAACCTCTGCAAGTTTTTATGCAAGCATAAACTTATGAAAATTTATAATTAGTTCAGAGTATTATGTAGGTGTAATAATTACAAAAGTTTATGCTATAGTAACTTCAGAATATTATATAGAGATTATTAAATATTGCACCCGCACCATAGCGCATCCTAGTTTATATAACACAAAACCAGCTCCAAAATTTTATAATATACAAAATCCAAATTCCGATACACAATAGTGCATCCTAGTTTATATAACACAAAACCCAGATCCAAAATTTTAATATACAAAATCCAAACTCTGAAATTTGTTAATTACAAATCCTGGAACTCAATTACATCATTGATGTCTCAATAAATAGTCCATCACTTTGTATTTTTCAATCGCTTTTACACATTTTTATATCATATAAACAGTCTATACATTGTAGTTTTCTATAGCTTTTTTCACTTTATTTATATCATGAATGATATGAATATCGAAAATACATGTATTGACTATAATGATATCAACCCAATTTTTATTTCCCAGTATAATACCGAAGAAACTATAATCAAATATAACAATAAATATAGTATCGAAGGAACATGTGCAAACTTATTCAAAGAAGCCATAGTCGAATATAACTATATTAGCCTGCCTATTGTTTCACATTACAATATCGATGGAACTTATATTAACCTATCCGAAGAAACCGAATATAACAATGCCAACTTGATTTTTGCCCAAAAGTATTTATACCATATATGATTATGCTTACCAATTTCATTTACTAACTTATAGCCTACTAATCATTGGTAAAAATGAGTATTTCAGTTTGCTTAAAGAAAATATAATTAAAAATAACACTAGAGGCTCAAATATTTCAACTTCTGTTCTAACGTTCTGGTATGATATTTATTATTTATCTTTACTCCCTTTGCTATTTACTTACCAGTGTCTTAAATACAATTATAAGTAGTATAAATAATAAAGCGGCACGTACAAACTTACCTCAAGAAAGCATGGATAGTGATAATAGAAATGATTTAGGAAGTCCTTATAATAAAGCCAACTATCGCTTAAAAATCAGCAACTCTTTCCGACGATCACTTGGACTAAATTTTCTGACAAAAAGAAAAGCCTTTTTCGATACTGGAGAGTAGTAACTTGTAGTGAGGTGAATTCAACAGGGCGGTTTTTATAAAGGTTAACCTTCTCGGAGACTCCTTTATATATTCGACATGCAAGCCAAAAGCGTCTATATAGAAGATAACTAGCAGAAGATAGTGCCTTCGTATACGAAATTTTGGTGGATAGGTGGAGGTGATAGAAGTCCAAGCCTTCCATCAATGAAGTTGCGAAACAACTAGGGAACAGTAAAGAACGGGCTTCTTTTAAGCCGCACTCCTTTTTTCTGGCCAAGTGGTGCCTACTATCTTTTTCTCGCTTCCCTGCCTTTCTTTCAAAATTTTTCAACAAAAAGTGGGGATTTGGCTTACCCCCTCCAAAAGATCGGTATTGTTTATTTCCCAAATTTGGATGGACTAGTAGATTGCAACCACGTGTTTGTTTACGGACGGATATGGTGCTACTACATGGGACTCGGCCTGGGAGCTCTAATTATGGCAAAAGAGAGCCTTGATATAGGTCCTCGGACAACAGAGCTATCTGAATTCGGTGGGAAGGTCGGAAAGTTAACTTTAATATTAATGTAGAGTTTTACCTTTACAAGAGAGATATACAAATG
>CAJVPY010005893.1:0-11021 GCA_910591965.1 Dentiscutata erythropus | reverse complement strand
CTCAGTGTCTGATACATGTTTTTCCGATTTTTTCTTTTTCTTTTCTTTCTTTTTATCTGAAACAGATTTTTCAGTTGTTTCAACATCCGTTGCTGCCTGACTTTGACTTAATGCCTCAGTGTCTGATACATGTTTTTCCGATTTTTTCTTTTTCTTTTCTTTCTTTTTATCTGAAACAGATTTTTCAGTTGTTTCAACATCCGTTGCTGCCTGACTTTGACTTAATGCCTCAGTGTCTGATACATGTTTTTCCGATTTTTTCTTTTTCTTTTCTTTCTTTTTATCTGAAACAGATTTTTCAGTTGGTTCAACATCCGTTGCTGCCTGACTTTGACTTAAGGCCTCAGTGTCTGATACATGTTTTTCCGATTTTTTCTTTTTCTTTTCTTTCTTTTTATCTGATGCGACGGGTTCATCAATTTGCATTGGTTGTTCTTTGATTTCTCGCTCTTTAACTGGTTTCTTTCCTTCAGATTTAGATAATGGATCATTGTCAGTATCTTCTGAGTCGACTTCCATTTGACTGTCATCGCTATCATCAGACTCTTTTGCTTTTGTACCAGACGGCCCTGCTTCCACAGGCTCATTTGCAATATCAGCATAAGGATTGTATTGTGGCTTCGTTCTAATATTTAAATTGTAATAATAATAAATATTGTATAATGTTTATTTAAAAGATTTTGAGTTTAGATTATTAATACATACGAAATAAGTTCAAATTTTTGTTGTTTTTTCCGTTTATCAGTAGTCGTTACAGGAGCACCTCCTTTTTCTAAAAATCTTAACCGTGATTCGATCATTTTACGACAAGTGCTACCTAGTTCTGCCATCAAATCCTTTTCATCAGCTATTGCATCAAAGCGAGTAGCTAGTGATGACTTTGATGCTACCATACGTGCAACCTGTAATTAGATAGTGAATAAACGGTTAATCATTATCTAGCCTTTATTTCCCCATATTTATTAAAAATTTATTAAAAATTTATTATAGTATATTACCTTTCCTTTATTTTTAGGATTAGCTTGACCAACCAAGCTTGCATGATATATAAGACCATATTTTGGAGTAGCATTTTTGTTTTTCAAAGCTCTGAACAGAGCCTTTTCAGCTCCTAAAATCTGGACTGTACTTGATGGATGCTTCGCAAGATTTATTAAACTTCCGGCATGTGAAATCAATCTAGCACCAACTAACTCTCCGACAATAGTGGTTAAATTTGGAGCAATTGCCATCATGCGACTTTTTAGATAATCGTAAAGTTCTGCGCGGTAGGCAGTTAAGCTTATTACTTGATCACAACCCATTATAATATTATTAATATCCTCATCAGAAATTTCAGTTCCCATCGATATCTCTGCCGCTTCTTTGACTTCCTTTTCCAGTTCTTCGGGAAGTATATCAGAAAGATCGCATTCTTGGGCATTTGATCGAAAACCTAAATAAGATATAGAAATGGGTGTTTCATAAAAAAATAAAGTGGGAAATCAAAATATACAAAAATAAAAAACACATATATATATATATACCAATGGCTTTAACTACTTTGGCATACGCAAGATTATCTACCACTATCTTTGACATTTCTGGAAAGTGCCAACCATACCATTCTTTAACTCTCATGGCATAAGTATTTAATTCTTTATCCAAATCATCAAGTAATCCTATGGCCTGAATAATCATTGTATCCACTTTATCCGGAGAGAATTTAAGTTTATGACGAGATAAAGAATGTGAAAGTCCCAATGCCATAGACGATATATCATCAGCATTAATGCCAGTAATCAATGAATCGAGGTTTTCACGAATTCCACGATATAGATCGATAACAATTTTTTCTGATAGAACTTGAATGCCGAGTTTCTTACTAATAGAAGCGCCTAAAATTACAAAATTGAAATATTTATAATGTAATTATAAAATATTATTTAAAGTATCTAATAATTCGATTTTAATTAATGCCCACCAAGCTTTGGATCGGCTACAATTAATTTATCCTTCCTTATTGATGTCTCATTGATAGTTTCTTTTAAAAAATTACTTAAATCATCAGATAATTTTCCTTCTAATACGTCGCTTATTGAAGATACCGCAGACGCCATATTCTCAAATTTTTTGAAAGATTTTAATTTGATTCTATAAATATAAAATACATGGTGTGTGCATTATTAATTTAATTATATCTATTTTATAAAATGAAGAGTGAAATTATTTACGTATTGCTAGCATTTTGTGGTGTCTCGAATGCTTTCCAAAGCTCTTCTGGGTCTTCTAATTTCCCTTCATTTAATACTTCAAATAAAGCATAGCCCGCTGCTGTCTCAAAAAGTACCAACATATTCTTATTTATATATATATAATTCGATTCAAAAAAACTTTGTATTTCAAACGCGTAGACGAAAAAATTTTTTTTTTTGCGACTAAATATGCCAAAGAAATAGAATTTGATTGGTTGTTCGTCTGATTGATTTTGATTTGCCTATCACTGATCAGATGAAATTTATCACAAGACCACCAAGGGCGATGATAATTCTAATATACAAAAAACCAACTGTTTTAATTGGGTTTTAATGCTATTGTAACCGGAAAGCATAAGCTAAAATTATTCGAAGAAATCCAAAGTTATGAGGATTTGGGTTATTAATTTACAAATTTAACAAATATATATTATTTTTATTATTTGTGTTCGTACTATTCTATGTATCTAACAGATTATCACGCTATAGTTGAAATTAAATATAAAACATTCACAGCGCATCACAATGGCGCGGTAACTTCACTACTCACATTAATGCTTATAGTAAATAAAAGGATAGGACTCAACATGAATCAAGATTAAAACATTCGGTCATGCCGTGTAAAATTTTTATATTTTATTTCGATTGGTAACCAGAATTTTGAGCCTATTTCAAAATTCCGAAGCAAAAAAGAACAGATTGGGCCACTAAACGAAATCACTTCCGCTCTTTAGTTGGACATTATCTATTATTTATGTATAGCTATAGAATGGTCTTTATCTTATTTAAAAGTTCATTGTTTATTAAGGCCTTTTGTTGTTTTGCTTTTGGAAGGTTGATTATAGTTATTTGCCAATATACATAGCTTTCATTTGGCAAAGGCTTTTCGTCTTCCATTTCAAATGTATTATCTAATTTTATTTTTTCATTAGATTGCTGGTAGTATCTCTCATCAGGGATCAGCTTGTGTTTTTACTTTCGAGGAGCTTTTTTGTTAACTTTGATCTTCCATCTTCTTTAGAAATTTGTTGTGAAATATATTAAGCTCTAAACAAACGTCGTTCCATTAGTTCTCCCCCAAAATTATTATATCAAGAAAACCAAGTGACTCTGTTCTCTTTGTTTTTTTACCGTCTATTATAAGGAATTCGATATCTCAATGGGAGAAGAATCTCAACAATCGAATCTCTTTAACGCTTTTTTCAATTCAGCTGGGTCTTCATCTTCCGTAAGCGTTATACTTACTATTAATCATTAATCTTTATATTCATATACAAAATAGTGTTAAAGAAAAAAAAGCAAAATAAACCAACAGATAGATATCAAAAACAAACAAACTAACAGTTCATAATATGGCTTAAACTAGATCGTCTATGCTCGATTCATAAGATGAGGTAATTCTGGCTATAAATGAGATTACAATTATGGAAAATTGAATTGTTATTGCCAGTGATCTAAATAAATAAATTATAAAATAGAAATACATTTAATTACACGACTTCAAGAACTATAAATAACTACTTACTTGGCAAAGCTAAAGAAGTTCTGAACACGTCTAAAAAATAGCTGTCCAAGTAGAGTATTTCTGTCTGTTATTGGCTAAAGACAATGGCATTTGTAATCTTGTTAATAAAGTAGTCTTGAGAAATTTGACAAAGGGGAATGATATTGCCTACAACGAGCTATATTTGGCAATACACAAATAATAATAGATACAAAAAAAAGAAGAAAAAAGAAGAAAAAAAAAAAACAGCAAACTATCATAGTTTGAATCCACAATTAGTAAGATAGTTAAATAGTGCAGCGCAAATAAACAGACGACCCCTACGCCTTTAGCAATTAATTATAGTTTGAGCCCACAATTAGTAAGATAGTCAATTACCGCAGACTGTTGTAAAATAGACTCTTCAACTAAACAAGCTAACAACAATACAAATTCACTATCGCGGAAAAGATCTGTAAAATACGTCAAAGATATTGAATTAAATACAACTTAAATGCCTACTCTAAATTTTTTGACTTTATAGGGTTCAGAAGTTTCATGCTTATTTTGACTCTTTCAATTGATTAAGTTTCATAGATTTCGTAAAGTAATTCAAGAACGTTGAGAGATTGGTTTACTTTTAAGTATTTTATCTGTAAATTTGAGATATCTCTTAATTGACAGGGTATTGTAGTAGTGTTAAAGTACTGTATTTAGGAGAAACGAAAGGTTTTTCTAGCTTAGGTAAAATTATCATCGAGTTTTATTGGATTAATTCGTAAAAACTTATTGTATGTACTGTACAAAAAGAAATTAAATCTTTTATAATGTTTCTATGTATTGGTTAAAATACGCGTCTAATTGTTAAAAACGCACAACTTCGACCTGATTGGGTCGTATCAAATCATGTGACTACAAGCCAATCAAAGTTACAATCTAATAACCAAAACGACGTGTATTCCTTAGAGGTCTGAAAAATAAGTATTCGAATATTCATTCGTTCTATCTTTTTAAATCCGAATATTCATCAGCAAATTTCAAATGAATATTCGAATATTCGCTGAATATTCATTGAATATCGATAATCATGAAATGGAGTTGTAACTAAATGAATTAAGACAATATATGAAGTTAAATAATTGAGATTTAAATACACAAACTAACAAATGAATTTTATACTTAAAAGCCACATTAAAGTAAATAAATCGATAGAGAAAACTTCCAGCTAATAAGGATTTATCTTGTTCATCTACTTTGGGCTCATGATTATTAGCATTGCTAACTAGAGGTTGGATCCTTTGAATATCCATCATGGCTATGCAGTAAATATTCGCGGGTTTTGATGTTTACGAATAGCTTTGAACTGAATATCTGGATTTTGAATAGATACCCATCTATTATTGTAACCATGAATATTCACAACAAATATTCACACAAATATCCATGAATCAATTATCAATTACAAACCCTCAACTATCCATGAATTTTGTGTAACCGAATATTGAATATTCAATAAATATCCATTTTTAACCGTGAATATTCATGGATCCAACCTCTAGTATGAAGATGCATTTGAAATTTGTAAATCAAAATATATATATATCACTACTACAAATTATATGATTATACAATATGAAGAATAACATCCGTAGGGAAATAAGCCGCAGACATATATTTGGGTATTTATTTTATGTCTAAACTATGTAGAAATCCCAATTCCCAAACCCAAATTATGTAGTAATGTCATATGAGGGCCCGAAGGGCCCTTATATAACCGGAATTTACCTCCGTTGCGAAAAATCAACAGTACATATTAAGCATTTTTATTACTGACAAGTTTGACTAATTATAATTCTAACCTAAAATTTTAACCACTTAATATTAGATACTTCCCTGTTCCTGGTTTTGCGCGATGACGTCGTGTAGCTACCTTATTAATTATTTCAAAAAATTGAAATACACTAAGGAGTAAATTGAATTATGACATAGTGCTATACCTAAATGATTTTCTAAATTTATCAAGCTTTTTATTAAAATGGTGGCTAATAGCATATGGCAGTACGTCTGATGGAACATCTAAACCTGGTCTAATAATGCCTGAATTTTGAAAATAAAGAATATTTTTCAAATGCAAGTATTTATTGTCAACATATACACGGGCCAGTTGTATGAATTTCTTGAATTTTAGGATAGTGTTTACTCTATAAAAAAAATGAACCACATTGATCTACTATGATTTTTGGAACAACTGGACCAGTTTTGATAAATGCGACCATCCCCGGGTCGGGTAATCGTATCTCATTAATAGATTTGATACCATGATTAGATAATATAGACAATTGTGATGAACAACATTCATAAAAATTTTTTCGATTATGTTTCCTACATTAGATCTGGTGTGTTTTGCTTAAAAGTAAAATGTTTGAGAATGTGTGCTGAACGTTCTTCAAGCATCGATTTATTGTCATTGAACGCAATTTTTTTCGATACATTCGTGAAATTTGGCTCATTTCATCTTCATATAGTAAGCGACATAATTTTACAACAGTTCTGTATTATATACAGAAAGTGTTGTTTGAAATAAATCAATCGATTCACGTTCAACCTGTAGACAAATAGTTATAGAAAACTTCGTATACCATTTGCGGGCTTTTACTTACCGTTGGTATGGCTCGAGCCGCCAAATAAACAGAATAACTAGTTGTTTGATGACATAATACCCGGGAAGGATGATTTGTATAATGGTTTGACGCGGAGGCTTTTCTTTGTTAACCTCTCCATTTCAGCAGAAAAATTTTCTTGATCTGGACTTTCAGATTTCCACTGGCAATTTGGAGACATACGGACGCACTTTTCTTTACGTAGTTGGCATTAGATACTGCTCTTGGAGTGATAACAGCGTCAAATTTAACACTATGCACATTGACAAATTCAAGTTTAAATATTCCTTTTAGAGATTCATTATCTATGTCAGATCCGATTTCAATTGATCGAGAATGACCAACACGGATCATATTTTCATTAAAGTGTACTGAAATTTGACGAAGATTGGCGGTGAATCCCTAGAATTGATGCATGATAAGGGATAGGTATTGTGTGAATTTATGCTCGCCATAATCATGAGAATAAGAACATACCAATGCAGTTGCCAAAAGACTTCTAAATTCGTTTTAAGTCAGGTAACTTTAAATAAAGAATAAAATTAGAAATAAATTTTTAACAGTTAAAAAAACAAAATGCTTACCTGCGTGGGTTCTCTCATATCTAATAGGAATGTGGTCCATATAGTGTCGTTGTTTTCGATAGGGCCATGTCTTGCAAACAATTGGTCATCATGCCAATAAAATGCCATAACAAGTCTGCCATGCCAGAAGATATAAATAAATTTTAATATCGATATGAATGATTTATTAACGTAAATTCAAACTTAAATAACTTACAATGGTTCTTCACAAATTGAGAATATAGAATAAAATCCAACGCCAAAAGCGCCGATTTTTTAAATAATAAATATTGATTCACTATATGTTCTTTTTTTGAAAATACTTTTTGTTCATCAAGATTTCCTTCAGCAATTTTCTTTAATCGGTCCCAAGTTCATCCCATTATTTTTATAAAGCATTCTTGAATAAGTGTTACCAACAGTACCCACAAATATGATTTAAAACAGACGAAGCTGTAGCATCATCTAAAAGAGTAATTTTCATATCAGTGTTATATATAATTAATTCATTTCATATTAAAACCCGATCATGAATTTTGCAATATGGATGAATATCTACGGATTTTATTTTATTTTTATTTTTTAAATCAGGTGCAACGAAAAGGGTTAATATTAGTAAAGTAAAAACTTATTTTGACAACATTTTATCGATTTGATTTAACTCGGAAATAGAGTTCCGAACCGGTTTGTAGTAAACCGGGTCACCCGAGTCAAAACGGGTGACCCGGATCAAATCGGTTGTCATATTATCTAACGATAAGAATATGTTAAAAAAACGAAATACAGTATCTTCCATTTATTTTTCTTTGTTTTAAAAAATTCGTTTATTGATCAGTGAAAATTCAAAAAGATTCTGAATTGACGGGAATCAAACGACGCATAACATATACGTATTCAACCCGTTTTCATCCGTGACCCGGGTGAAGAAATTGCATCCGGTTTGGAACTCTACTCAGAAATCATAATCCAAATTTGACATCAATTGCCTTCTAAAATCGTCGAGACTCATCTTTAGTATTTTCGATTTATGAAATGGAAATGATATTTTACCAACGGAGTTTATATTATGTATCTAGTATATATTAATTTCTCTTTTATAATTTTTGATAGGCTAATTTAGCCATTTCAGAATTTTTCGAACGTTAATCTTTCCATTTCATTCATTCAGTGAAGGATCTTTCTTAATTAAGAACGTATTTCACAATATGGATGACATCTCTAAAGGTCACGTAACTATTCATAACATTTTATTACCAAATAGCCGCATTGCTACGGGGTGGTGCATCCAACTAACTATATATCACGTGCTTGCAATGCTTTTTGATTTATTAATTACGTAATGATTTTATCGTATCTGTAAAAAATTTTTTTACAAATATTGAATCATTTTCTTAAAAGGACAGTTCCTTCCCAAAAATTTATAATATAGGTTTCATAAATAGAATGTGCATAGCCTGGATTTCCAAGTTGTCAAAAATATTTAAAAAAAAGCTTCAGGTAGTCATTTCTTGTTCTTAGAATCATACTGTATTTTCAAATTCAATTCAAAGCCTGAAGTTACAAATAATGATGTAGATGAAATTCCAGACTTAGAAAGATTTGCAGAAAGATTGGAGCTCAGAAGATTTACAGAAAACAAAAGTGAATGAAAAAAATTCTATGGTGTGTAATAAATTTGATCAAGCTTACTCAAATTTTTATTAATATTTATCCTTTTTATTTAGACTTTGCTGGCACAAACTTTGTTTGGCCTTCAACAATAGATGTTTATGAGCATAATCTGGTTTTTTATTACATTATTGATCCCAAGTGGTATCCAGATGGTGATAAGCTTACTACAAATACAATTGCATATCGTTGCTTAATCGAATTTAAATCTCTTGATCCATCAAAAGGAACCCATATATTACTTATTTATGGAAAAATTAGCAAGTATGGTAATGACATATCTTCAGAAGAATATGAAAAATTTAGGGAAGAATATCCAGGATATTTATATACCCACTGTTAAGCATCATGTTGTAATATACAAATGATGATCATACAAGAAAAGAGTATTATTTACTACTTATTACTGACAGATATTGTAATGAATATAATATCTGTTAATGTCAATGATGACATCTTTGGGGATTACTTTTGCCAAATGTAGATATATCTTTGGCTTCGAAATACAGAAAATACTACAGATGAAGCAAAGATAACAAATACAAAGTAAAGCTTCTGAATAGTAATTGATAGTAGTTCAACAATAACCATAATTCTATATTTAAAAAAAAAATAGAATTATGCAAAGAAAGGTTGGCAATCACATGCTGCTTATCCTGTTGGATATGGTAATAGTGCAAAAATTTTTAAAGCTTCAAGACTTTGGCTTATATGCTTAGGCAATGAGACCAATTGGTCAGACTGGATTATAACTGATAAAATCTATTTATGGCAAAAACATACTCTAATTGGTTATGATATTCTAAATAATATTCCATACTACAAACCTGTAGGAAACCCTATATGTTTTAAGTTCAACAATTGCAAGAAGCTGAATGATTAATTTTTTTTCTTTAAAATAGCTGTTAAATTATCTAAACAAAATCTCAACCATTTTGATAATATTACTAAAGAATCAAATTCTAATAATTGTTTAGATTTTTAGCTTATGTAGTTCTAATCATTGTATTGTTTACAAGAATAGTGATGTAATATATATCTACTTACACTGTGCTTATTGTTTTAGCTAAATATGTATTAAAAAAATAAAATTACAAATATTGTATGTAGTAATGCTTGCTACAGTAATGATGAAAAAATTGACTAAAGCTAATTTTCAGCTTATTATCTATGTTATCAAATAATAAATACTGCTTCTTATTTCTGTAATTTAACATTTTTCTGCACTTATAGATAGTATGATATTTTACTTTTCTTAAAAACTTGCATCATATGAATATTTATTTATTAAATTTTTTCAAAATTTAAAATGAAGGTTTACTTTATATTTTACAAAATCATTTAATAAATATGTTTATTAAGCTGTTAACATTGTTCAATTTTACAATGGTTCTCATAAACCAAATAAGTATTCATATTTGGAACTCATATTTATACTAGTGAAAAAAGCTTAAAGAAAAAACATGCAATATTAAAGTTTTGCAAAACCCAAGTCATTAACGGTCCCTTGACACTGGTATACAGTTCAACACGAGCCAAAAATCTGAGCCTCTTATGTACAAAATCCATACCAACTCATACAATTACAGTACATTTTTTATATAGAGTTGGCATCTATATAAAGGTTTAATATAGATGTAATAATTAAATTCCCAAATCAGCAAATCATACTGGACAAGAAAATAAAACTGAGATAAAATAGATTGTTTTCAATAAAAATGAAATTTTATTGTTTAAACAATTTTATAGTGAATTTGGGACATAAAATAAGATAAAATTAGTTTAAAGGCCTTATCTAAAGAATAATACCAAGATGCAAATTATAAGTCACTCTGATTATAATGACATCTGGCTAAAAAATTTAATCTATACCGGTATATATATAATAATAATATCCTGATCCGTTGGGGATTAGCGGAAACTTCGTTTACGCTGATTCACATACAGTCAGGGTATTATTAATTAATACCCCGTGATCTTGATATAGTGATCGGGGTATTAAATTAAAAATACCTCTGGTTGAAACAACATTTGGATATATAAATAAAAATTTATTTTAGGATGTGATGTACAAACTAAAATTTATATATAAAGTAAGAAAAAATATTTATTTATATAATAAATTTTTGATACTAAAAATATGAAATAAAAGATAAAATTAATAATTGTTTCAAAATAATGTTTTTATATAAATTGATTTTAGAATAAGATTATGACTTTTTCATTTAAGACACAAAATAGTTATATTAATAAAATTTTGCAGTATAGCTTATTAAAATTTTGTGTTTTCTTATAATCAATTATAGGATTTATAACATAATAATTGATTTTCTAAAGAATTTTTTTTTTGTCAATTTCGTTCCTTTTTCCAGCACCTAGCCTATATAGTTAATTTAAATCTAATTTGAAAATC